>JAPFRF010000003.1:85310432-85530432 GCA_029282475.1 Phrynocephalus forsythii
AGAAATCTTTAAAATAATGTGATACTGCAATATATTATAACAATTAAGTAGAACCTATTATGTTTCACTTAATTTTTCTCTCATTTTACCAAAGACTCCAGTGTAGCTGTAGAGGGCCTTTATAGAGTGGTCCTGCTGCCAGATGGGCAGCATATCAATAAACAAAGAAAGAAATTTAAAATAAGAATTATTTATCCTCTTTTGAAACACAGATCACAAAAAATGGTTTGATTGTTTAGTTTTTCTGTCCATATTTTTACAAGCCGTGCACGTTCCTTCAGGGTTTAAGGAAGTTAGTTGCCTCTCATTTCTAAACAGTATGAAAATATTTCTTTATGCCAGTTCATATATATTTCACCTTACAGAAGGAAATATAAATGCCTTGAGGGTGGTAGTATTTTCTGTGTATAGGTATCGACGGGGCTAGGAAGTTGGCATTGTGGTCTCTGTATTAATACCAGCTATTCCAAAGGGTGGAACGTTTAATATCTTAACCTTGTACTTGAGGGACTTTGCCTCAAGTGTGATGCCAAGGTCAGCTCCTTGTTCAGTACACTGAGCCTTCTAAACTGCTTGTGCACTTTTGAAAACAACAACAAATTGAGTCACTTCATACCGACCCTAGCTGAGAAATGCATATAGCAAATCTGAAGATGTACTTGATATGATGGCAAAGACTAAAATATTTTAAATGAGCGTTTGCAGTTTTGGCTGTGGACCCAGAGATTGGGAGTTTAATTTCCTCACTGTTCATCCCAGAAGAGCCAGCCTGTGAAGCTCTGGGCAAGGTGCCAGAGTCCCTGAGTGTCCCCAGAAGAAAGAGATGGTAAACCACTTCTTACTCTCTACCTAGAAACCCTGAAAAGTGTTCCATAAATCAGAACTGACCGGGTGGCACAGCGTTACTTAATTTATGGTGACAATTAAAAAGCAATGCAAACTTTAATAAATGAACTTAAGTAGAGGTAAATATAGAGGTGCCTTTTGCCCATAACACCAATAACAATAGTGTCCTCCCCCCGCCCATAAATGTTGAGAACACAAACCAGGTTTTTGGTTTATGGGAGCCATACTGAAGATAGAAAATTGATGTTGTGGTAAAGACTAGACATGCATTGACATACAAATATCAAACTAAAACTAGGGCAGACACTTATTCATGGTTTCCACCAGAATGAATGATAGTCTCCGTAGTTTTGAGCTATACTTCCAAACCTTCCCCATCATTTTGAAATTAATGGTTCTAAAAATCTGATATTTGGCAAAACCTTTAGATTCTTAATCATTTCAAACCTACATATATCTCCAAGAACCAGATCAATTCAAAAGGCATAGTGTCTGACTGATGCAAGTTTATCCATAGCTGGATGTAAGGATAACTCCATTTTATTTTATTGATATTTGGATTTTATTATTTACAGCACATTTCTTTTGCAGCAATTAATCCTTTATGTGTTTGTTTACTCAGCTATCATCTCCATCACTGCTCCACCAAGTATTGCTTAGGATGGATGGGTGTGCTGTCCTTGTTTTCCTAAATCGCTTATTAAATAGATGATGAAATAAATTATTTTTAATATGCCAAAGTACTTAACAGTAGTGTGTACTAGAGATGGGCACGGAACGAACATTTTTTCGTTTCCGTTACCTTTTGTCGTTTCCATTATGTAACGAAACGACAAACAAAAATTATGATGAAAATGCAACGAAACGAACAGAACCGTGAAAATTATGGTCATTACGTTTCATTTCTGTTAATGGCGACACGCAATGAAATGAGCTGTTTTAAATGTTAAAAAACACCCTGGACATCCGTAAAAACACAGCGATAATTATTTATATTGTCTGATAATACCTACCAGGGGGGTTGGGGTCCTTAAAACGTTTGTTTTTGTCTTCTCCCATCGTGATGTATTTTTCTTTTCCCTTTAAAATGGATGTCGCCACCAGCCACAGATTGGAGGCAAGCCATGTGATGGGATCATGTTCAACCAATAGCATGCCCAGGTTGCAGACTGGGCGGGCAGGTCTGGCAGCCACAGAGGGCATAAAAAGCTCTGGCAATCCCCGTCCTCCTTGCAGTCTCTGGTGGGAGTTAGGGTGGGATTGCTGTCTCTGCGACTCTAGCTTCAGTCCTGCAGCCTCCCTGTGTGCGTGCATGCGTACATCTTGGTGAGTACCCTCCCCTGCCCCGCAGTGCAGTCACTCTGCGGCTGCCTTGCACCCTGGGCAACACCCGCCGCTGCCTTTGCAGCCTCCCTGCATACCTAGTCTATACTGTGTCTCTGCCAGCATCCATTCTTTTTAGTGTTTTCCCTCTGGTCTGGGGTGTTGGAGGATGCCTGCGCACGGAAATGCTTTAAAAATCGCTCAAAAAGCGGGTAGAAACGACAAACGAAAAAACGAAAAACGGTAACGAAAGTTTTCAAAAAATTCCCGACAAACGGAAACGAACCGAAACAGACCTCTCAACAACAAACGAAAAACCGAAATGCAATTTTTCTGTTTCGTGCCCATCTCTAGTGTGTACTTCTATAAACCAGAAAGGTGTAGTTGTGCAAAGAACGAAACCAAACCAAAAACGCAGTGATGATAAAGAAATGTGCAGGCTGGGCAAGGTAAGAAACAACAGTTCACATCAGTTCAAACTAAGGGAAAGGGCTAACCCCACCCCCATTCACAGGAAAAGAAAACATGCTCTTTTTGAAGTGCTACAGTTTTTCGTATATTAACAGCAACGCTCATTGCAAGTAAAAGACATTATCAGATCAATGCTTATACTATACAATGCTATACATATTTTGTGTGATACTATATTATACTGGATAACTGCAGATCCTATCTTCCTTATGCCAGTTTGGATTTAAGTTCCACAACTTCTAGAGGGCCACAGTTTTCTCAGCCTTTCTTTGTGGTAGGAAACTGGAGTACACCTGAAAACACAGTTAACTGAATGACTCCTACTGTGACACTCCAGAAATTCTTATTGGTTAAAAAAAAGTAAGAGCTGCCTGTTTGGTACAAATAGTAAAATGTATCAATGTACCCTCTTCAACAATTCATTGCTTATGCAGACATACCCAGTAAGCTGTTCTTAAGAGTGATAGGTATACTTAGGCAGGTGTGTTCTACATGCAAAAGCACCATTGAGGGTGTTCATAAAAGAGGAACCCTTTTGAGATAACCCAACATCTGCAAAGAAGGAGAAATACAGCAAGAAGACTTCATGTGCTAGTGATACAACACAGGAACACAATCTGGCATATTTGTAACCACAAAAAATATATAGCAGGTACAGTGAGTGAAGCTTTCCAAGCCAGTGTATTATATTATATTATATTATGTATACATACATACATACATACATACATACATACATACATACATACATACATACATACATACATACATACATACATACAAAATCTATTTGATTGTTTTAAAATGTTTCATCATGTGAACCAGGATCATTTTATGAAAACTACTTTGAAGAAGGTCCAGTAGATTTATTTATTTATTTATTTATTTGGATTTTTATGCTACCCATCTGGCAGCAAGGCCACTGACATGATAGGTCTTGACTTGTTTAGAGATACGATATAGTTGGCACCTAGGAGAATGAATTGCTTGCCAAACAAGAAATCATTTGACACCCCAGCATGTGTCCAACATGATGCTCAAAGCCCTATTGAAGAGAAGTTACATGGGAGGCTCTGATCAGCCCTATGCTGACAGGAGCCACTTCGTCTACACGCCCGGATGAGTCACTCTGGCTACTGGCCATGCTAGCCAATAGGGCTCTGCCAACACTGGCAGGGAGCATGGCCAGTTTCTGACCACTGGTCAGCTGACCTGGGGGCCAAACCCCATGTAAAGGTTTGCACTGAGCACACCATTCTCTTTGTTCTCTGGCCACTGACAGGACAAGACCTCCACTGCATTACAGCATCTTCGTGTTGCCATTTTGGCCACAAGGGGTCATTGTCTTCAGCTGCCCCCTTTTGGCTCATAAATTTGGTTATTTCCCACTTCTTTCTTTTGGTACTGCTGCCAGAGCTTTTTGCCGGCCAGCTGTCGGCAGGCCATTTGATTGCTCTGCAGTTCAAGCCCACCTGCCCTTCCTCTTTTGGCAACAGTGTGGCGAATGGCTAACTGGCCGGCTTTTCAAAGCCAGCTCGGTCACTTTCTGCGTGTGTCCAACATGATGCTTGAAGCACTAATTGAAGAGTAGTTACACGGTGGAACCATACCTTGTTGTGCACATCTCTCTGTTAAATGCTTGCTTTATTTTTGCCAGAATTTGAAATATCAGCAAATGTCAGTCATTAATCCTTTTCTCTGTGATAACTGCCAGGTGCTAGTGTTTTTACTTCTGCAATGTTCCTTCTGGTCATTCAAAGGGCCGAGGATGAATTTCCAAAATGCTTTACTACTTGAATTATATGTGGGGATTTTCTCTATGCATTCTAAAATGCTCCCTCTGAATGCATCAGCAGGCAGAAATATTCTGATATAAACCCCTCAAAAATCAATGAGCTTGTCACTGAAAAACTATATGTTAACTTAGCATCTTCTTGATCGTGGTAACAATATCTCTGGTATAAGTTCTGAAACAAAACTATGTTAAAATATATGTTTGTACATATTCTCCTATGGAAGTTCCCCAAAACTTCTGCTTCGTTTAGTGTCATTACATAGGATATAGACATACATTCCAGTACCGTAACTTTGGAGAAATGGGCTGGGGAATCTGTAAAGTAAGCATCCAGTTTTCACCACTTAAGACAGTCAGTACAGGGAAAGCTGCAAGTACTATCTCCAAACCTGATTTGTGAAAAAGCCCAGCACTTGGTAATATAATCTGCAACAATAAGGTGTAAAGCTTGGTCGAGATATAAACAGCTTGAAGTGCTATTTTGAATGATTATGTACACAGATTGTAACACACATTAAGCATTCTAACAATTGATATTAAACACTTCTAAAGCTAAAATAATTTAGGCTTGGGATGTGGCCATTTTGGAAGGTTCTCCAGTTGTAAATATGCATATTACAAAAGCACAGAAACTAGAAAAGATACTGGAATGGCAATAAGCTATCAAAGATAATATATCTGTGCCAAGATTGATTGACATAACAGGCACTTTCATGCTGAGATTCCTCAAGAAACAGAAATATGTTCAGAACAGTCAGGGATTATTAATACTGTACATGGCAATACATGATATATAATACAAAATATATAAGCAAGGATATTGATTGGTAGCATTTCTATATTTGTTTTTAAAAATTTAAATGGTTGTATTCTGCTATATATCAAGATTTATTTAACTATTTAATTTTTTAGAGCAATGTCAAACAATTTGAAACACCTTGAATCAATCTTGAACAGATAAAAAATAATGAGGATGTAAATCTTTCTTCTATTGTAGTTATACATTATTCCATGCTATATTAAACCATAATCCTCAAAGCTGCTTACAATGCAAATAAAATGTAATATTTAAAATATAAATAACAAAATATTGTGTGCTACTGGCATAAGTTCAATGATATATAAATGCCAGTGGAAAACTGCCACCACAGCACTTAATTTTTTCTTTTCACATAGCAATTGTGAAGTGCCATGCAACAAGAAAAACAAGCACTGATTTCCTAACTAGTGGCAATGCATTGCTGAAATTTACCTCATTGAAATTATGCAGCCATAAGTATGTAATAGAATGCCAGCCTAAATATTAAATATTTGAATAAAATCTATGTAAGCAGCATCACAGCAGATAGGAATTAGAACAGTTCTGTAATTTCTAAAACATTAAAGGTCTAAGAGGGAAGATTCCCATGGCCTTCTAAAAGGGATTTGACTGAATACATTAACAATTTCTAAGATATGAGTTTGTTTTAAAATCATTAAGCCACTATCAGGAAGGTTTTGTTACTGATAAGAAACCACTAAAAGACCTTTTGACCTGAATACAAAGGCATGTAAAACACTCTAGCACTCTGGCTGATAATCCAGACCATACAGGGCTCTCAATTCTAGAAGCCTGAATCAGAAACTAATGACCAGTAGAATTATTTCTGTCCAGTCTTGTTTTCAAAGGTAGCCCCTATAAACTGCATCACAGTAATCAAGTGTTTTTACAAGCATGCTGAAATAGTATAGAATGATAGGATACCTCAGGAAGATCTTCATATATTTTTAATTCACTGTTTGAAAACTAACACTGATGCCACAAACCAATAACCTGAACCACATCACTCTGTGTAGAGTGAGATAATGACTTCCGGGTAGCAAATCACAAGAACCATTTCTGATTATTGTCCAACTAAGCAGCAGAACCACCACCATGTTGGCTGATCCATGTTTGTGTATCCATTCAGTGATATAGGTTCCTTGTGCACTGACCACAGGAATACTGCCCAGCTCATTTCAAAGTGTGGTTACCCAAAATCAACTGTAGAATGTTGATGTTACAGAAGAGAAAAGTATTGGTAACTAAACATGTTCTGCTAATTTCCCATGTAATGCTTTTAAATCACCTGAAAGCCATGGGAACCCTGACACAAAAGGAGGAATCTAATCAGTGAAGTTGGACAGTATTATCAATTGGGCGGGGGAGTGTTGGTAATTAAATACTTTCTTCAGTCCCATGGCTCTCATAGCTTCCACACAATGAAGGCATTTCATGATGGAAAAACCATGGAAGAAAATTGGAAAGTTTTTAATTACTGAAAATCACCACCTGCGAGAGACATCACCCCCTTCTACATGTGTAATTACACAACAGGGTTTCCACTGCTGTTTCTTACCTTGTGTGTGTGTGTGTGTGTGCATATGTGTGTGTGAATATGTAACCAGGGATGTACACAGTGAATATTTTAATTTTGCGTTCTTTCAGTAATGCTTCTTTTGTTTGTGCACTTTTCATGCATTAGCCATTTCATTTTACATGAAAGGGAGAGACTCTTTGTTTTCTAGCATTTCAAAAGTCCTATAGGACCTTTAAAACTATTCCTAAATAGTCAGAGACAAGGCAACAGATAATCAATCTACACCAAAAGCAGGAAACAGTACATGAAAAAGGAATATTATAAACTAAAGTATATAAACACTAGTTTACCGTATTTTTTGTTGTATAAGATGCACCTGACCATAAGATGCACCTAGTTTTTAAAGGAGGAAAAATGTTTAGCCTAAGGTTTCATGGCGGAGGAATCCTGGCTGCAAAATGGGAGGGCAGAGGCTCCATGGAAGCCTCTTTGTAAACGAGGTGATTGGGACTGGGGAATCCCGGCAGCAGCAGGGGATGGGAGAGGCTCCATGCAGGTAACTTCTCTCTAAATGAAAACGTGTGATATATATGTAGTGGGGGCTACTGTATTTGCTCTATAAAAACAGAGACATTTCCCCTTTTAAGGATGGGAGTGCATCTTATAGAGTGAAAATGCATACACAGGAGGGTATTTTCCCCACAATTCCTTCTCCCCAAGACCAGAAAAGGCAGGCAAGAAAATGGGGAAAGTACAATCACACCAACCTCCAAAACAATACTACTAGAATAAGGAGATATTTCCCTTCTCCCAACACCACATGCCAGGCAACAAAAGAAATAACAACTAATCAAAAAAGGAAAGAACCCCCCAAGCCCCCCAAAACAAAGCAAAAACAAAAACAGGCACACACACAGCAAAGAAGGAAAAAAGTCCTCCAAGAAACCAGGAGAAAAAGATCCAAAATAATCCCAATGAGGCATGCTGGCAGAGGCAGACTAGACAGCAGGAAAAATAAACCAAACACATGGGAGGAAAGCACTCAAAAATCAAGGCAAAGACAAGGAAAGAATTCAAAATGAGGACCAGCAGACAGGCAGGCAGAAAGGCAGGAATACGTGATGGAAAACACTAGGAATTCTACATCCATCCATCCATCCATCCATCCATCTATCCATCCATCTCTCTCTCTCTCTCTCTCTCTCTCTCTCTCTCTCTCTCTATCTATCTATCTATCTATCTATCTATCTATCTATCTATCTATCTATCTATCTATCTATCTATCATCTTCAAAAAGTAATCCCAGAGAAACGACTGAAGCAAAGAGAGAACACTGGATTTCAGGCCATTTTATAGATTCAAAACTCCTGCTCCCTCCTCTGGAGATTCTGGTTGGGTATTGACAGCTCTCACGGTGCTGTTGAATGAAAAAATTATAACACAATTTGAGTTAAACTGTTGCAGAGTTCTGAATTGTTGGTTAAATTCCTCTTGCACAGCAGAACTGTAGGGATTCACACAGCAGAATGATTTTAAATTCCAAAGAGTAACCGCACCCCTTGTCTCATGAACTGTCACAGTCACAATAACTCACTCTGAGTCACTGGTAGAAAGATTTTTTTTAAAAAAATCCCTTACTTACAATTGTGAACAGATCAAACAGAAAACTGATAAACACAGCTGCTTTCAGCAACAGACTTCAATAGATTGAAGAGGGGCGGGGGGAAGAAATCGGCAGAAAAGGCAGAACTCGCTTTGAAATTAGAGGCAAGGGGAAACAATTGGTTACTCTTGGATAGACTGAAAGAAAGGTCCCTCCCAGCCAACCCTAACAAAAGCAGAAAGAGAGGCTGAAAAAAATCCAAGAAAAAAACATTCAACTGTGTTGAAATGTGATAAAAGTTTTTGCATAAAAAAGCAGACATTTTAGAGGAATGCAAATTTCATACTGTGTGAACAAATTGTGTTAAATTGGCTACTGCAGGACTCACAGATGAAGTGATGGTTGCAGTCTTAAGCAGTGGGATATTTACGAGCATAGCACAGAGAAGTATTGTGATCATTCTCCTTGAAGTCCACCACTGGACTAATGACTCCACTAAATGTCTGTTGAGATTCTCAGTCATCCAGGTGAGGTTATCCGGGAGTTGAGCCATGACAACTGGACTTCTTTTCTTGTGGGACTGAAATGCTTCACAAATCATCCAAATAGCTTCTTCAGTCTGAGGAGTTTGAGTCCACTAAATAATTCAAAGTTTAGTTTCAGTCCCAAGTGGGGATATGTGGTGTTAGAATGATAATGCAATTCTCACATGACAGCAGTCATCTACTGCCATGCTGAGTTTCTTTAACATCCTTTACAGGACTAGCAGCTATGTTTACAATACTTGATGATAGGGGTAGGTGGGCACTACACTAGACATGCCATGACACCAGACGTTTTTTCTCTATTAGTGCACTAAGGCCACTTGGAACACAGAGTTCTCTGGGCAAAGAGCATTAATACAAACTATGAAACAATAGATACAGACAGTACATGATGAAACCAAGATAAAACCAGCAGTAGAAAATAAGAAAACAAGAGTGCATCAAATCGGTGTGTCAGAGTAAGCAAACATTCAAAACAGATGGTGGACACATGTGGCTCTTGGTCTGCACACACTCCCATCTGTTACTGTAATTAGGAGCCTAGTCCTTATCCAGCTTCCACTTCAGTTCTTCCATTCCCACAATTTTTGGCTTAAAGGATAACTGTTGCTTCTGGAAGCCTCCAAGGGAAGTGTTCTTCCTAGTAATAGAGGCAATAAGAAGACTTTTAACCACAACAAAGGCCCCAGATAAGTATTCCACAGATGTGCCACTACCAATAAAAAGGCCTTGTGCTTATAAGCACTCAGTTCGTTTGACAAGGGCAATGGGGAAAGGTCACAGATGATGACCTCATGGTCTAGGAACATAAATAAGGGGAAAATGCTCTCCTTCAGGAAAATTGGCCCAGAGCCACATGTAAATATAGAGGTTACAACCAGCATCTTGAAATGGGTCTGGAAAAAGATTAGCAGCCCTTGCAGTTTCCAGAATAATGGCACAACGTTAATATATTAGCAATGCTTATTAATAATCTAATGCTGTTATGTGCTATCAAATCTGAACCAAAATATAGTCACCTTAACAGGGCTCTCTAGTTAAATGAGTCATTTAAGGAGTAGTTTTTCCATTTCCACTCCCCCAGTGAGTTTCCATGGCTCAGTGGAGATTCAAACCCAGGCCTCCTGACACAGACGCCTCCTCTGACACTCTGTCTACTACATCACACTGGGTATCCATTAAAACGCTAGGTGCTCTATTTTCAGAAGGCAGTTATTAATAATGTAGCTGTCTCTTTTCAAACTAACTGGGGCTTCTGGATTAGTTTTAGAGGTAACACATAAAGTGTCTTGCATGAAGCCAAATCACCATCTATCCCAATTCTATCACATGGTCAATATCTTGTTCCTATTTATCTTGATAGTATATTAATTTATTCCCATGCAAGCAAATTGATGTTCAACCATCATTTACCATCCACCAATCCACCTCTTGTCTCACACTATGAAAATCTTTGAAAGTATTCTGGACCAGAGCATTCACAACATTGTACAACTCACCATCAACCAACCCGGCTCCATCAAAGGATGCAGAATGACCAATGCTACATTTGCATTGTTAACTCATAGAGAAATGCCAAGAGAATACACAACAATTTCACATGACATTCCTAGACCTGGAGAAGGTCTTTGATTGTGTCCCAGATCAATTAATCTAATATGCTCTCTGTGATCATGGGGTACTAGAATTAGTAGCTAGGTCAAAATGCCATACAAGAACACCAGGAGCCATGTGTGATGCTCTGTTGGAGTTCATAAAGGCTCCACACTGTCACCATTCCAGTTTAAATTAGTTATAGATACCATCACACAACACCTGTAACAGAATGCTCTTTGAACTGTGGTCTATGCCAGTGGTTCTCAACCTGTGGGTCCCTAGATGTTCCAGGACTGCAACGCCCAGAAATCCCTTCCAGCACCGCGAGTGGTAGAGGTTTCTGGGAGCTGCAGTCCAGAAACATCTGGGGACCCACAGGTTGAGAACCACTGGCCTATGCTAACAATGTCATGCTTGCGACTACCACTAGGAACAAACTGCAGCGGCAAGTTCAGACATGGGATGACCACCTCAACCACTTTGGACTCCACCTAGGGGCTGTTATCACCCATGAAACAAATATCTTGGATATCCTGGCTCCCATTTCCAAAGTGATGGTGGCATTAGTGGTGATGTGTGAGCAAGGCTGAATGTGGCCTGGTTGCGTTGGTGACTCAGTAGTGTGATTTGAGACAGAGTGCCAATCCACCTCAAATCTAAAATTTACTGGGTAATTGTCCATCCTGTATGGCACAGATTGCTGGGCTGCAACAATGAACATAGAGAGCCATCCCCATGACATGGAAATGCATATCTCCCTACTTGACCATGTTACAAATGATACTATCTGACAGCAACTAGGTGTCATATAAATTACAGAGAATATGCGAGAAAGCCAGTTTCACTGGTCATTCGCTTGTCCTCGGAGTGGCACCTTCCACCATTGCCAGAACTGCTTACCATATCACCTGAAAATTGATGTCTGGCAGCCATGTGTGCAGCCAAAACAAAGACAGCAGGACACTGTGAATAAGGGCACACAAATCATTGGCCTTCACCATGAAAACTTAGTTGGGCAAAGTGGCATTTCAGGATCTGAAGAGTGGACCCTGTACATGCAGGATAACAATAGGAAGAAAAAACAAAGTGATGTTTAATTATGTTGCCCCCCAAAAAGGATTTTTATCATATATGAAGCAAGAAATGCCTATTCAAGTTTTCAGATTCTAAAAAGGAAAATGAAGATGAAAGGGAAAGATAATCGTGCTAGGGGAGTTGAAGGCAGCAGGAGAAAATCAAGACCAAATATAAGGTGGGCTGACTCCTGAAAGGAAGCTACAAGCTTGAGTTTATAAGTGCTAAGCAAAGCTGTTGAAGACATGACATTTTGGAGATCACTCATACATCCTATCACCATAAGTCAGAGGCAACATGAGGGCACAGAGCAGCAATATATGAGTTTAATATAAAGTGCACACTGCAGACTGTGTATCATAGAATTATAGAGGTGAAAGAGACCTCAAGGGCCATCCAGTCCAACCCCCCGCTATGCAGGAACCCCCATCGCAGTATTTCTGACAGATGGCCATCCAGCCTCTGCTTAAAAACCTCCAAAGAAGAACACACTGTGGTTCAGGAAAAGACTGCAAGATTCTTCATCTTTTATGCAGAACAGGGAAAGGGGGGGGTCAGAGGACTTGTAAATCTGGGACAGGTCATATGATCTGTGCATGGAAGCATTGTTAGTCATTGTCTGGGTACCTCACTCTGACATTTGGGAGCATTTGAAACAGACGTTGCCTCTGTGTAGGAATCTCCAAGTTCATTCCCTAGTAGATATGGGCACTTTGTATTACGTTGTACAAAACATGAACCACGGTGGCCGATTCCGCACCTCCAGAACGGTCCTCCTACTATGCCTGTGCTCCAATCCAGGAAGGAACCCAACTGGCCCTTCCCTGCCTCCTCAGGCAGCTGGCCATTCTGACAATGAGGTGAGATAGGGAACCTCTCCACTCAGCCAAGATAGTGAGAAGTAGACTAAAAACAATGGGAATTTCTGAACATGTAAATCCTGCCCCTAACTGTGCCCCCAGGGGCTGAAATCTTGTTATGCCACTACACAAAAGGCATATGCTTTTGGAAGAAAATTGCTTCAGGTTAAGAAATATCCATAGGCACACCTGGTTTGGGGGAATTCTTAACTTGAGGCAAGTCACCACTTCTTACACAATTTGTGAAATACAAGGTCAGGAGCTGCTGTTGAATTTTCCTCCTATTTTCTTTATGTTTCTTCCTCACCCCCTCCTCCTTCGGCAAAATGACATCACAAAACAAACACACACAAGAGGAGTTGGATGAGGAAGAGGGAAAGGGAGAGAAGCAAAGTTTGACAAGCAGCTCTCCTTTGGGGGTGGTTAATCGACACCTTGCATGTCTGTGTGCATGTGCACACATGTGCACACACACACACAGATGACGAAAGAGAGGCCAATCAGCACCCAAGCCATCCTAATCAGGCAGGCAAGCAAGCAAGGAGAGAGTCTTGGATGGAGTGTAAGGTTGAATTAGGCTTCACCACCACCCAGGTAAAAGCAATCTGAAGTAAATTGATAAGATTCATAGATTTATCCTTATAAACTGGGAAGAGAGGGTGGATTTAAAAGAGAAGCTCATCCAAAAAGCTTGCAGCTGTCTGAGGGGAGGGTGGAGGGAGTGATCTGGCAGGGCCCCAGCTTCAGGAGAAGTGAAGCTTTGACACACACACCCTCGCAAGGAATAATAGGACTATACAGTAACCCCCCCAAGTATCGTGGGGTTTAGGGACCCACCAACCCGCGATGACTGAAAATCTGTGATATGCAGATGCAGGTCGGGTGGGGCCTGGGGGATCAGCAGCCCATGTAAGTGGCGGTGGTGGAACTGACTTTTTAAAAAAGTCTTGGACTAGCCCTGGCAACTGATGCTGGGGGATCAGATCTGCCACCATCGCTCACCCGTCTGCTCCAAGACTTCTTGGAGCAGCTGCAGGGAGCGACGGAGGGGGATCGAGTGCGCCGCCGCCACTCACCAGGGCTGTTCCAAGGCTTCTTGGAGCAGCCATGGCAAGGGACGGAGGGAGATTGGGTCCACCTCCGCCACTTGCCGTGGCTGCGCCAAGGCTTCTTGGAGCAGCCCCAGCAAGCGATGGAGGGGGATCAGGTCCATCTTGGGGAAGGGGAAAAAAGGTTTTAAAAGCCCAGGCTTTTAAAACCCTTTTCCCCCTTCACCACACCCCGGGCTCCAGCTCATTGGGGCTGGGGTGGGGAAATAAAAGTTTTTCTCCCCCACCCCAGCACTAGCCAGCTGGAGCCCCAACATGTACTGCAGACCCGTGATATTGCGGGACCGCAGTACATGAACCGCAAAATGGCAGGGGGTTACTGTACCAGTGGTTGGCAGTGATGAATGATGGAACTTCATAGCTCTAACAAGTGAATGAGATGATAATGAGGTTTAGCATTCAGGAGGGATGGACAACTTATGGTTCTTCATATGGTGTGTGAAAGTACAGCACTGCAGATCATCCCTCAAGCATAAGTTGAATCCTCCTGTATAACTGCATCTGTAAGAAATAACAGAAGATGGCGTCTATTTACCTATCATCCTCAGGGTAAGTGATCTGGCTGAACTTGTGGTACCATGCAAAATATTTGTTTGTTTGTTTTATTTGGGTATCACTACTCTTTCTACAATTGAGAAAACATCTGAAGTTTAGCAAATGTACCCAGATTTCAAGAGCTTATCTTTGTTTTCATACATCCCAAGGCAAATGCTGAGGTTTTTTTTAAAGTGGTCCGGCTGTTTATAATTTTTTCATTGCTTTCTTTATAAACACCCCATTAAATGAATGCAACAAATAAATAAAATAAAATATTTATCCACTGAGAGTGCAACAAGCTTTGTTTAGGAAAGTGGTGAGGGATCTATAATTAAGAGGGAAGATCAAGTACATTTGCTTTAAGCAAAATATAATTTGTAGCACTGAATTTATGCATTATTTTATTGGCATTTGAAGCAACATTCATTTTGGGTTTTGTTTCAAGGATGTTTATTTATTTATTCCCTTGATTTTTCATCCCTTGTGTATTTCCCCCCGTTAATTGCCCTTCTGTTTTTCTTAATAGATCTGAAGACAAATTTGCTAAGAGACTGTTGTTTGTAAGTGAAGAAATCCATAATGCAAATATTATATTAATCACCAAGAGTTCAAAAACTAAGACAACAAGAGAAGCACTGTGTACCTTCCCCCCTCTTTCTCATTCCACATTTAATATTGTTTCAAACTACTATGCAAAAATGATTCCATGTTGACAGCTAAAAAATGAAGAGGGAAAATGTGTTTGGGATAGATTTAAGAGGTTTAATGTGACCAAAAGAGGCAGGTTGGGAAAATAAAAGGACTAGAACTGTTTTATAACAAATATTTTAATGAGTTCGTAGTAGCCAGCCCTTTCATCAATACATGACCTTAGTTATATTAAAGAAAGGTCACAGAATAATTTCCTGCCCCATCCTCTTCCTGTGTTTGTCCATGACCACTGCAAATCCTCTCTAGAAAATTAAGAGGCCACTCTCCAACAATTATGAATAGGGACTGGGGTAGGTTTACCTTGGGATAGAGATAACTTCACCTTGGTAATGGGAACAATCCCTTTCTCCATGGTAATTCCTATGCACTATTCCAAGTTATTCAAGAAGGGCTCCTGGTGCCCCCAAGATGGGCTTTTCAAAGGCACAGGTTGACGAAGGAGTGAAGAGAACAAAAGACAGGCATTTTTTTTTGTCCTATAGAAAGAAGGCTTCTGCTAAGAGGATGCCTACTGCTAATATAGAATGATCATCTGAAGCAGGTGTAAAATGCTCCTTGCTTCATAAATGTTTTTAGGCACATGAGAATGTTATTGATATTTTAAGCAAGTGAAACTCATGCATTGAGATTTATTTGATTAATCTACCAGCTATAGTTAGTTATTACAAATTGTCCATAAGATACTAGTATTCCATTCTCTTAAAGCAGGCTCATCTTGTAAAGCCAACAACGCTTCAGAAAAATTTTTATATGGTTGCAAGCGAAAAGGAGAGCAACTGTGTGCTAACTAGCAGAGTGCTTAAATCTAACCACATAACTACACAATTAAAAACACCTCTCTGATGCCTACACTAGGATTTTTATGTATTATTTACTTAGTTAAAATATCTTCTCCTCCTAACAAGAGAAGTATTTTTCTTGGAGGGAGGGGGGCAGAGCTGTAAGATCCCCCAGTTCACTCTGTGATTGCAAGGTGGTTATTGTTCACAGAAAGGAGAAGGAAACAACCAATATTAGTGAGGTCATGGTGAGAATTCTTCTGCTGTTAGGCTGAGCAAAGTGTCCCTATTCAGTTTCCATTCAAGGACAGCCATATTTTCACAACAGGAGTTATCACATTCCAATTATAGTTCTACTTTAATCTTGCAAAATGAAACAACGTAACTATGAGAAGCCAAATTACTTGAGAATGCCTAGTACCTCTTTCCACCCTGCTATAGTGAATATTTTTTCCACCCACCCACATTAGTTCCAAAGACCTTAGCAGTCTGATCAATCCGAAAACAGAAAGAATAAACCCAAGGAGCGGGGGGTTGGAGATACACCAACCAACTAAACCAAACCATGTTTTCTTCCCATCACAGATGGCTGGCACTTCTACCACTAGTGGTTAACATATTGTCTGCCTGCTTTTAATAGAAACATTCTTCATGCATTCTAACAAATCACATATCTTTAAATTCTGCTATAAAGTTGCCGTTCCATCAAGGGCTTGTAATGACATTGATAAATGATGTCACTGAAACCCATTGCTTGAAATACAGCTTTAATTATGGACACCTGGGTCCTTATTATTCCTTATATTATTTCTGTCATAGCACTATCTTGTCTTACTAGCTGGGCTCCATACCAATTTGCTTTATCAGCAGCCCTCGTAATGCAGTCTAGGCCAGCAGCCCCTTTCAATGTTAATACACCATGTCTGAGGTAATGCAGATTTGTAGGATTTTAAAAATAATGCAGAGCTGCAACAGTAAATATCACATGTAACTCTGAACTCTGCCAGATGCTCCCCTCGGCACACTTGACCCAATGGTTAGTGTATTGTTTCTGAAAATTACCCATGGATGCTGTCAGCATCGGTAAAGGAAAGAGAGACTAACACTTTCTACTCCTTCCCTTTACCAATTCAAATCACTCTCTCAGCTACCTTTCTACTCATTAATGAAGTTCCATCAATAGATGGCAATTGTTGTGTCATTACAGTTGTGATCAACTCTTCATGACCCCATGTCCATGGAGTTTTCTTGGCAGGAATACTGGAGTGGCTTGCCAGATCCTACTGCAGATGCCTACAGCACCTTGTAATCCCTGGTGGTCGCCCACTCAAGTACTAGCCAGGCCCGACCTTGCTTAGCTTCCAAGATCAGGTGAGATAGGATGTATTCATAGCATCTAGGTGGCAATGGAGGACCTAATTTTGATCAGACATTTGGCAAGAGAAAAAGCCCTCTCCTTCTCTACAGGTGTTGCATTCAATGACATAGCATTTGATCAGAGGAAGGAAGGAAGGAAGGAAGGAAGGAAGAAGGAAGGAAGGAAGGAAGGAAGGAAGATACACCCCTAGTGCATTGAGATAAAAAGTGCAGCACTTCTTATCTCAAAATCCAAGACTTGTGATGCATTTCTGGAAAAGTCTTGTGAAAAAGTGTGTCCATTTCAAAAATGTGCATGATTAAATAATACGTATGTTTGAACAATGCTCCCAAAGACATTGTAGTCCACAGGAAACCTGCTGAAAAATGTATACCTTGGGGACATATGTACAAAAATGCATCAGTTTTGAAGAAGCAAAGGCAACATTATGCATGAATTTCCAGGCAAGGGGAGGGGAATCCTCACAAACTGAATAAATCAGGGGCTGTGGAAAATTAAAATTTAGCTAGACCCATCTGTCACTTTTTATAGTGTTGGGTCAGCCAGCTCACCCAAAAGTAATAGGGGTTCAAAAAAGTCATCAGTTATAGCTGTCCAAGGGTTGCAAGTACTGAATATTGATCTGCATTTAGTCTTTGGAGAAATGTTGTGATGTAAAATATTTGTTATAGAACTTGGATTTTTTTTTTCAAGATGACAATTTCTAGAAATGCTCACCAGCATGGCCAATGGCTGTACTAACTTGGGGGTTCTGAGTGCTGTAGTCTAAAATAAGGTCTTGTCCAAATTTCAGCGAGGAATGCAGGTGAGAGGGGTGCTCTAAATTTGGAATGTTGTCACTGATCATGGAATAATATAATGGATGATGGAACATACAAGATTATACGCTTCACATGGGTCCCTTTCTATAAATACAGTGGTACTTCGACTTACAAATTTAATCCGTTCCAAATGCATGCCCTTAAGCCGAACTACTCTTAGGTCGGGGTACCTATCTAAAAAAATGAAAAAAGTTTAAAAAATGAAACAAATGAAAAAAAATGTTAGTCAAGCAGACCATAACTAAAATTTGTAAGGCAGCACTTAAAATGCCAACAGTTTTCCGCTCTTAAGTCGAGTGCTCTTAAGTCGGGGTACCACTGTAGTTTGTTTGCACACACCATCTACTCAGAGTCGGTGCATGAGGTTGATAATGAGAGATGTTCTCCTTAAGACTAAAATGCTTTTACTGGTTATCATTATGAGTTTCTGTACTAGAAGTTACATTTTATACTTGGGCTGTGTAACTGAGAGTCTGTAGATATCTTCAGTCATCTAGAATTTATCTATTTACCTATGAGTTATCTATGGACTCAGTTTCCGTTTCTGATCTGATTACAAGCACAAAGTGTGAATAGCGATTGAACTGGGGTGGGTGGGTGTTGACTGGAAAGCTCCATAAGGTATCTGGCGGCAGAGGTTAGGAGTTGAAAGTGCATCCCAGAAGAGCCAGTCTATATAGCCTTGAGCAACCTGCATAGTTCCAGGATGCCTCCAGAGGAAACAAATTGTAAACCATGTTTTAACACTCTACCTAGAAAATCCAGGAAAGGATTGCTATAAATCAGAATTGACAACACACAATATTTTAGTCCAGTCATGAGCATGGTTAACCCTTGTTCTGTCCAAGGATAGGGATAACACTAGGCATTACCAGAAAAACATTATGGTGATACTAGAGTTATTTCTCGTGGCAGTTCCACAATGGTGGAGAGGCACCTGTGAGTGGTTAAAACTATAAGTATGAACTGCCATGGAAATTAGGGATGGGCATGAAATGAAAAAATATGTTTCATTTCATTTCGCCTCCCCCCCCAATTTTTTTGTTTCATTTCATACAAAATTTTTATTTAAAAAATCGTACAAAATGAATCACTAAGGAAATGCTTGGGGGGGGCTGGAAAGTGGTGGAGAGGGGAAAAGTTTTTTCCCTATCCCACGCCCCGCCTGCCAGCTGATCGGCGCTGGGGTGGGGAAAATTTCACCACCCTAGCGCTGATCAGCTGGCAGGTGGGGCTTAGGGGGAAGGAAAAATGATTTTTTTAAAAGCCTGGAGCTTTTTTAAAAAACGTTTTTCCCTCCCCCCAGTGGCTTACAGATGGAATGAAACTGTTTGTTTCAACAAAAAACAAACCACCATTCATTTGTCTGTAACGAAATGCTGCTTCATTGTGTCGTTTTGTTCCGTTTTATTTCGTTACGTAACGACACAACAAAACAGCATTTTGTTTTCCATTTTGTGTCTATCCCTACTGGAAATCACTATTTATGAAGGTAAATATAGTATAAAGATAACCATGAGGTAAACTGTGAATTCTTACAAATAAAATTTCATAGGTATAAACCATCTGCAATTATTTAAAGTTTACACAACCTATTTGAACACACATTCTAGTGGGATTAAAAAGACCCCAAGTGCAATACTCAGTATAACTATAGTTGAAAATACTTACAGTATTAATACAAGAAACTCATATGATAGGAGATCCAGCAATCAAAGGAGATGCAGGGTGGTCAGAAATCATATACTGCAGAGATAGGTTTGAATATAGTGTAAACAGAATTTGAGATTGTAATGCTTCTCCCAATTGCCCTATCTGTGGACAACTGTAGCTCCATTGTACCTCCTTCAAATCTCTGAAAAGCTATGGTCTGTGCACAGCACACATTGTTCTGCCATAATTCCAGTCACACTGAGGTCAGAGCTGGGGGTGGGGGAGCTGAGGTGTGGAGCTTCAGAAAGATGGCTGTGTTCAATTCCCATGTGGCCAAGATGGAAGATGATTTGTAGGATATTTGAATGCACACTAAAAGCATATTAGATGAGTTAAGTGCAACATAACTAGAAAAAGATGGGCAGAGTGAGATCATGTGAACGTCTGGTGATTCTTTTAAATCCTCTCTCCCCCAGGTAGGAAACAGGGCGATGTCAAGCAAAAATCTGTTCTTTTTCATGCCATATGAAGTTCACTTAACTACTAGCTTGAATAAATGGAGCTAGATCACTGCTTATGAGCCTGCAAATGCTAATACACTATTGAGCTTGACATTTTAAAAAAATGAGCTAGGCCATCAGGTAGTATTCAGTGTTGCTGTGAATCTGAAGAGATGTTACAAAAAGTAGATACATGCATTTGGATAAAGGTAATTAGTAAGATGTTCAAAACTCAGATTCAGAGCAAGTCTTAAAATTAACACTAACATTATTTGTGACTTAGCCTTTCACTCCTAGGTCAGTTGTTCAAATGGATGTAGGAATAGTAATGGAAAAGCAGTTTGTTATTTTTCCAGTAGATGATCATATATCCCAACCTTTTATTTATTTATTTATTTATTTATTTATTTATTTATTTATTTATTTATTTATTTATTTATTTATATAGGCATTTACATCCAACAAAAACAAACTAATAATTATAGTAATACTTGAGATAAGAAATGCCCCTACCAACGAATTTTTCAGATAGCGAATGGAAATTTCTGGGTATAGGGCTGCCTCGGATAACAAATGTTCCCTATGGGCTGCCTCGGATAACAAATGTTTCATCATGCCTTGGAAAAAAAGCATACCCAAGAATGCAATGCATGCACCCCCATAGTCAGTGGAGGGGTGGGAGGAGTTAGACGGTTTTCTTTCATGGTGTTTTAGAGCCATTCGGAACCTTTTTTGGTGAGGGGTTTGGACTTTTTGAACTTGGAAAGGTAGGGAGAGATTGCACATCAGAGTTGGGTGGATCTTTGTCTTTGTCCATTAGCACTGCCCCTTACATATTGCCCAAAAATAATTGAGATCTTCAACAGGCAACATTCACTTGACCAGGTTGAAAGTTATCTTACAGAAACCTTCTCCATCACGAGTTCTGACGTCTTGCCTTGAGATCCCTCATGGCCAGGAAGGCATTCCCAGGGTTCTCTTCCCTCCCTACTATCCCCACAGGGTTGCTCCGGCTACCATACGCCCTACCATTGCCATGGCAACAAAAATGGACTAATAGGACATCTGCTTCTTCGGCTTCTGACCACACCAGACACAGAGGGACCAAGATGGAACTGTAACCTTCCCCTCCCAAAACACCATGAAAGTGAGAAGGCAAACACTATGTGCTGCATTTATTTTTCTTTTTAACAGGAAGAGATCGCTTGAAGACTTTTCTACACTCCTGTTTCTTCCCTGACACCTGTAACTGTTTTCCTCCCTCAACTAACCTTGTTGCTTGTTGCTTTCTTGCTTCTCCCAGCGTTTGTCTTTCCTTGCCTTTTCCTCTCCCCAATTTCCCCTCACTTTTTCTTTATTCCTCTCTCTCTCTCTCTCTCTCTCTCTCTCTCTCTCTCTCACACACACACACACACACACACACACACACACACACACAGAGAGAGAGAGAGAGAGAGAGAGAGAGAGAGAGAGAGAGAGAGAGAGAGAGAGAGAGAGAGAGAGAGAGAGAGAGAGCTTTCCCCTCTGCACTTTGTATCAGCCCAAATGTCCTGCCTTTCATTGCAAGATACTGGATACCAAGATACTTTATAAGCCAGCCACCCCCACCCCCACAAACACACTCACAACATCTTTGTAATATTCTTTATTTGTCTCTTGACTGGCTCTTGTTCTCAATCCATTTCCAAATTCCACATTCAATTCCAGTTGGTCAGGTCCTCGAGGCATTCAATAAAATCACATTTAAGCTAATGAATTTCCATTAATATCTCCAAGTGAAAATTAATTTAATGTTTTAAAGTGTAAATTACTTCCAGGCTCTTTTAATAAATGTATGTTCAGCAAGACTGAGAGTGCTCCCGGTGCGCAAACTGTAGCAAGAAATTTTACTCTGGACATACACAGAGAGTGAGATAGATACAAAGCTACAAGACTTTGCATGAATGTGCAGTTCCTGTATCAATCTACTTATTTTATAGCACATGAAGGGTCAACGTCCTGAAGTTAGGCAGCTGTTTCAAAGTTCTGGGCAACCACTGAGGACACCACTGTTGCTGTGTGTGGCACCAATGGTGCCATTTGGTGCTGGCAGCAGATTTGGACATATTGCAGTAGTCAATGTTTAAATTCAGCAGGAGCATCCTCCTGAACACTAGAGGATGCAGAAGAAGCAGAAACAGCAAGTACAGCATTCTCCTGTGTATAAGATTAATTTGCCCAAAATTGTTACACTAAAAATTGAGGGTCATTTCTTACACGGAAGTAAGCCGAAGAGAGAATCGCATTATTGGAAAAACAGTAATATTGGGTTGGAAAAGGGGGTTCTTATACATTGGGGTTTCTTATAGATGGAATTAATGTGGTACATGGAATGTTTTGAGCCACAACAGAAATGATAGATATATAGTGGGAGACAAGAGATGGTTACTGCACTTACAGAATCCGGGGTGGGAGTGTCAAACAGATAACATTATTCTGGCAAGTTATGTGGAGGGGTGGTATCTGCCTTCTTCTTCTTCTATGGCAATCTGGGGAGACCATGTACTTGAGCAGTGTTGTGGGGGCATAAACTACAGTTTTATTTCTTGACCCACCCACCCCCACTTTTTGGGTCTACATGCTCGCACTCTCCTCCCCAGGAATTTAAATGAAATTTAAAAAAAGAAAGAAAAAAGAAAAGATGAACTTTAATGTCATTACCAGATACTCCTCTGTAGTAGTCCACACTGAATGACACAAGTGACTAAAAAATAGATAACCACTTAATGCAGCTGTCATGTCTGTGGAATGTCCATCTCTTACACTATGGTATTTTTGGCACTAGGTGGAAAAACCTTTTTTATCCAGAACTTTTAAGGAATGTTTTTAGTGGTGTTGAATCTTCATACTATTTTATTCATGATGGTGGTTTCATTTTTGGTTGTGTCATGTGTTGTGGGTTTTTTCCCTCCTGGTGGTTTTATACTATTTTTATCTGTCTTGGTCAATGGTTGTTTTGTTGCTACTCTGTTGTTATACATTTTACTTGAAAATACCAGAGAACTTTGGTTATTGGATGGCTTAAAATGTAACAAATAAAGAACTAAATAAACACATCTATCTAAGCCAGAGCACCATCACACACAGAGGATATCCACTTTGTTAAGTATGGGGATCAGAAGTTAGAAACGGTTTATGAGGAGCTTAATTCTTCACCATAGTAACCCAGTATAAATCAAAAATCACAAACAAAATCAGGAGCTCACATGAACACAAATCCTTTAGGGTTGTGTTATAAAGCATCAAAATTAATAATAACTTTTAAAACCTTACTTTTAATTATGAAATTAAGAAACCTCTTCATCTGGCCAGATGTTATAGATGTATGTTTCTCTTCTCTGTCACCAGCAACTCTCCTGTTCCCATCCTTATGAAGGACTGGAAAGATCACCAGTTCTTAGATTTCACTATTCTTGAGATTCCACTGAAAAACTCATCCAATATTTATGCACCTAGAAAGAAGTCCAATTTAACTTAATGTTGTATACTTCCAGTAGTGCACAAGAAGTCACTTTTCCAAAAGACAATCTATGACCCTCCAGGCAAATGTGAAGTACAAGTAGAAGGGATAAGATTGCAGCTTGAGACTTATAAACAAAATAGTCAAGGCATACCTTATTACTTTAAATGATATCAAAGCCCTGGGGACTAGAGGTGTGAAATGTCTGGAAATTTTGAAGCTTGGAGGAAAAAAACTGGTTTTCCCCAGTCCTCCCACCATGGAATAAAAACGGAATTTTCCAGAAAAATTAAAAATGCTACATTAGCACTACCCCCCCTTTTGCAGCTTGAAAGTCATTCTGTTACTTTAGGAACATAAAATATGACTATGGACAATTTGACTTGGCATAAAATTATCAGAACTAGCATATTAAAATATAGTGTATCCAAACAATTATTAGTTTCCTTTTTATAACTAATGTAGCTAAATTATTCACTTTTCTGGAATCAGATAATATAAACTCTTACCTTTTAATTTAATTAATTTAATTTAATTAACTATACACTATCCGGTTCTTTTTGTTGCTCTGCATTTTCTTCCAGTCCTTGGAGACCTAATGAAGAGGACAGAATGGAACCAGACATACTCACCCACATGCAAAAACAAAAGTGAAACCTTTTTCTTTTTCTTGTGACAATAGCAGCACCTCCTAAAGGAAAAAATTCATCTTGTTCTTGCATTGGAGAGTTCAGTTTGTAACCTAGCACTTGCTTGTCCACAATGCGCAGAAATTAGAATAATCTGATACTATACATATATTTTAGAAATGATTTGGAAAATATTAGAACACCCTGTCTTAAAATATTCTATCCATTGTTAAATTAAATAAATAAATAAATAAATAAATAAATAAATAAATAAATAAATAAATCTTTTTTCTTTTTCTTTTTTTCAATGTTTCCAATTTTTCAGGGAAAAAACAAACAGTTTTTTCCAGGCTTTCACATCTCTACTGGGGACAGATGAGCAGCATCTGAGGAATGTTAAATAAATAAATAAATAAATAAATAAATAAATAAATAAATAAATAAATAAATAAGGGACTGGTTGACAAGATCACAGAACCACTGTACTGTTTTCTTCAAAAAGGACAAAAAGGAGGAACCTGAGAAATACAGACTGGTCATCCCAAGAAGAATTCTGAAGCAAATTAGAAAATGGTCACTTTGCAAGCACCTGAAAACAACATAGTAATAACGAGAAATCAACATGAATTTCTCAAGACCAATTCCTACCAGACCAATCTTATCTCATCTTTTTATTGAGTAACCTGCTAGTAGGTGTGAATACTATATAAGTTAACTTCAGCAAAGATTTTGACTAAGTGTCCCATGATAATATGATTAGTGAGGTAACTAAGTGTGGTGTGGATAGAAAAATTGCCAGGTGCATACGCTGTTATAGAATTGTACCCAAAGAGTGCTTATCAATGGTTTCTTCTCAAACTGGGAGGGGTTTACAAGTGGGGTACCACATGGCTCAATCCTCAGCTCAGTGCTCTTCAATATTTTTATTAATGACTTGAATGAGGAGGCACAGGGAAGGCTTATCAGATTTGGATATGACACAAAAGTGGATGGAATAGCTAATACCATGAAACGCAGAAACAATATTCAAAAATATCTTGATAAGCTTGAGCACTGGGTTGAAAACAACAGCACAAAACAAGGATAATGAGAAGGTTCTACGCTTATGAAAAACAAATCGGCCATCGGCCAACAAACACCAGACTCAGCTCCAGGAAGCAGCCCCCTCGTTCTCACCTGCCTGCAACGTCTGTCTTCAACTGGTGAGAGAAGTTGGAGACAGCCAGCCAGCCGGGCCTTGGAGGGGAGTGGCTACAGGGGAGGGACTTGGTCTCTCAGCTATTTTAGCTGCCTCTTAGCCTTGCTGAGGCCTTACCATCGGCCAACAAACACCAGACTCAGCTCCAGGAAGCAGCCCCCTCATTCTCACCTGCCTGCAACGTCTGTCTTCAACTGGTGAGAGAAGCTGGAGACAGCCAGCCAGCCGGACCTTGGAGGGGAGTGGCTACAGGGGAGGGACGTGGTCTCTCGGCTATTTTAGCTGCCTCTTAGCCTTGCTGAGGCCTTACCATCGGCCAACAAACACCAGACTCAGCTCCAGGAAGCAGCCCCCTCATTCTCACCTGCCTGCAACGTCTGTCTTCAACTGGTGAGAGAAGTTGGAGCCAGCCAGCCAGCCGGGCCTTGGAGGGGAGTGGCTACAGGGGAGGGACGTGGTCTCTCAGCTATTTTAGCTGCCTCTTAGCCTTGCTGAGGCCTTACCATCGGCCAACAAACACCAGACTCAGCTCCAGGAAGCAGCCCTCTCATTCTCACCTGCCTGCAACGTCTGTCTTCAACTGGTGAGAGAAGTTGGAGCCAGCCAGCCAGCCAGGCCTTGGAAGGGAGTGGCTACAGGGGAGGGACCTGGTCTCACAGCTATTTTAGCTGCCTCCCAGCCTTGCTGAAGCCTTACCATCTGCCAGCAAATGCCGGACTCTGCTTCAGGAAGCAGCCCCCTCGTTTTCACTTGCCTGTAGCAGCTGTCTCTGAACGTGTGGCAGACGTCAGAAGCAGCCAGCTAATGTACCATCAAAGGGGTGGGGATGGGGGAGGGACACCTGATCAATTTTAAGCTTTGATACTGTGCTGCTACCCCCCCCTCCAGGTAGAGGTGGTGAAGTACTTATGGAGCAGAATGGGTGGATGGTTGTTCTATTTCTGTTCTGTTCTTTGCTCTTTGCTTTGTTTTTTCTTTTTCTTGTCATCAGGTATAGACAGTAGGAACCCAAAATAGAACTAAGGGAACAGGAAGGGGGGAGGGCAATGGAGGGGGCAGCTATTGAAACTGTGCTGGGTAGGGGAAGTTATGGCGGTAGGAGTGGAACATGCCCGCATAGGAGAAGAGGGGTTAGATATCTTACACCTATCCCCTCTTCTGGTTCCACCCCTAGCCAAAAGGAATCAGGTGACCATATCAGCGAGCCCACGGGCCACACGGTGCTGCTGTTGAATGCCAAGTCAGTACAGAATAAAACTGCCCTCATTCATGATGTTATTCTGGATGAGGGTGCTGACCTGGCATGTATTACCGAGACCTGGGTGGGAGAGAAGGGTGTAGTCCCCCTTTCCCAGCTATGCCCACCTGGGTACTCGGTTCAGCACCAGTGTCGCCCGGAGGGCCGGGGAGGGGGAGTTGCCATAGTCTATAGGAGTTCTATCCCCTTGACCAGGCTTCCTGTCTCTTTGGGAAAAGGTCTGGAGGGCTTATATTGTGTGTTGGGCTCATGAGACAGATTGGGGATTCTTTTGGTGTACCGCCCACCCTGCTGCGTACCAACAGTCTCCCTGCCTGAGCTGACAGAGGTGGTCTCGGACCTGTTGTTGAGGACCCCCAGACTGTTGGTACTGGGGGATCTCAACATCCATGCTGAGGCTACCTTAACTGGAGCAGCTCAGGACTTCATGGCCGCCATGACAACCATGGGGCTGTCTCAACATGTCATCGGCCCAACACATGAGAAGGGCCATACCCTGGACCTAGTATTCTCAACAGGACTGGGAGATGGTGGTTTGGATGTGGAGGGGTTGGTTCTGACTCCATTGTCATGGTCAGACCACTTTCTGGTCAAGTTTAGGCTATTGGCTACTCCGACCCTCTGCAAGGGTGGGGGATCTATTAAGATGATCCGCCCTCGGAGACTAATGGATCCAGATGGTTTCCTGAAATCTCTGGGGGATTATCCGTCTGATATGGTCGGCGCTCCTGTCGAAGCTCAGGTCACCCTGTGGAACAGGGAAATGTCCCGGGCGGTTGACACGATTGCACCTAAGCGCCCTCTCCCCTTACGCAGAGCCCAGACAGCTCCTTGGTATACATCTGAGCTGCGGGCAATGAAGCAGGAGGGGAGACGGCTGGAGCGCAAGTGGAGAAAATATCACTGTGAGTCCGATCGAACACGGCTTAGAGCCCATTATCGGGCCTATTCCGTGGTGATACGGTTGGCGAAAAGGCATTATTTCGCAAACCGTATTGCTTCCTCAGAGTGCCGTCCAGCAGAGCTGTTTCGGGTGGTCCAGGACCTTCTTCAACCAAGAAATATGGTGGAGGTTCTGGACAACTCATCAGCCTGTTGTGACCAGTTTGCCGCTCACTTTGAGGGGAAAATCGCTCAGATTCGCAGGGAATGGACTCCACTATTGATGCAGATTCAAGGGATGTATCCAGTGTGCCGTACTTAGGTCCAGTGTTATTGGATGAGTTTCAATTATTGAGACCTGAGGATGTGGACAGGGTGCTTGGATCTGTCCGTGCTACCACTACACCACTCGACCCTTGCCCTTCTTGGCTAACTGAAAGATCTGCCAGGGGGGTTCGCATCTGGGTCCAGGAGGTTGTTAACGCCTCCTTAAGAGAGGGAGTGGTCCCCACCACCTTGAAAGAGGTGGTGATTAGACCACTCCTAAAAAAACCAAACCTGGACCCAGGGCTGGTGGTTAACTACCGATCAGTAGCGAACCTCCCTTATTTGGGCAAGGTGTTGGAGCGGGTGGTGGCCGGACAACTCCAGGCACTGCTGGATGAAACTGATTTTCTGGATCCATTTCAATCTGGTTTCAGGCCGGGTTTTGGTACGGAGACCGCCTTGGTCACCCTGTATGATGACCTTTGCCAGGAGAGAGACAAGGGGAGTGCGACCCTGTTGATACTCCTGGACCTCTCAGCGGCTTTTGACACCATTGACCGTGGTGTCCTTCTGAATAGGCTGGCCAGGTTGGGGGTTGGAGGCACTGCTCTGCAGTGGTTCCAATCCTTCCTGGCTGACCGTGTCCAGAAGGTGGTGCTGGGGGACAGTTGCTCTGCCCTGTGGCGTTTACGTCACGGGGTTCCCCAGGGCTCCATACTGTCTCCCATGCTGTTCAACATCTACATGGAACCGCTGGGAGAGGTCATCAGGAGGTTTGGGCTGAGGAGTCAGCAATATGCTGACGATACTCAGCTCTACCTCTCGTTTTCCACCAATCCAGGTGAGGCGATTTCTGTACTGAACTTGTGTCTGGGCCAGATAATGGACTGGATGAGGGTTAATAAATTGAAACTCAATCCAGACAAGACGGAAGTACTGTTAATGGGTGCTTTGCCAGGTTAGAGGGCCATCTTCCTGTCTTGGATGGGGTTGCACTCCCTAAGGGACAGGGTCCGCAGCCTACTTCTGGACCCCGGTCTAACTCTGGAAGCCCAGGTGGATTCGGTGGCCAGGGGTGCCTTCCTTCAGCTGCGGAAAATATACCAGCTTCCAGCACAGCCTAATGACAGTTACGCATGCACTGGTAACATCCCGTCCGACTGCAATGCGCTTTAGGGGCTGCCTTTGAAGATGGTCCGGCGATTGCAACTTGTTCAGAATCGTGCGGCACGGCTGGTAAGTGGTGGGGCCGCCAGGGATCACATCACGCTGATTCTGCGTAACCTTCATTGGTTACCAGTTGCTGCCCGAGCCAAATTCAAAGTGCTTGTTCTGACATACAAAGCCCCAAACGACTTAGGACCTAGATACCTGAAGGATCGCCTCCTTCCATACAAACCTACCCGACAATTAAGATCTAGCCAGGGGGCCCTTTTGAAAGAGCCATCTCGCAAGAAGGTGAGAGGGATGGCCTGTAGACACAGGGCCTTCTCGGCAGCTGCTCCCAAGCTATGGAATGCCCTCCCGATCGAGATCCGCCTGGCGCCAACACTGATTACATTCCGGCGCCAGGTAAAAACCTTCCTGTTCCAGAAGGTTTTTAATTGATATAATATAGATTGTGGGTCTGCTGATGACAATTTTAGAATAATGATTTTAGTGTAAGGTTTTTTTATTGATGATTTATTGATATTTTACTTTTAACTATTTTAAATTGTTTTATTCTTTGGATTGTAAGCCGCCCAGAGACCTTGGGTAGTGGGCGGCATATAAGTTAAATAAATAAATAAATAAATAAATAAATAAATAAATAAATAAATAAATAAATAAAATGTACAGTCAAAAGATGGGCATAGTTGGCTCAGTAAATATTACAAATGAGAATGATCTTGAAATTATAGTACTGTAGGTCACAAGCTGAATATGATTATAATGCAGCTGCAAAAAAGGCCAATGATACTTTAGACTGAACTAACTGAAGTACAGTCACCCCCTGCCATTTCGCGGTTCAGGTACTGTGGTCCCACTACATCCCAGGATCGCAGTACCTGCACCTTGGAGCCGCATGTGGGTCGGTGGGGGCAATTGCGTTGCTCCATGCCGCCCCCCTGCGCTCCTCCGAGAAGCTTCGGGCTGCGAGGGGGGCAGTGAGGGGTGATCACATCACTCCGCGCTGCCCCCTGGCGCTCCTCCAAGAAGCCTCAGGCCGTGCAGGGGGGGCGGAGGAGGGTGATCTTGTCGCTCCATGCCGTCCCCACGCTCCTCCGAGAAGCCTCGGGCTGCGCGGGGGCGGCAGGGGACTTTTTGTCACTCCATGCCACCCCCGCGCTCCTCCAAGAAGCCTCGGGCCACACGGGGGGCGGCAGGGGGAGATCATGCCATTCCACGCCGCCTCGGCGCTCCTCCGAGAAGCCTCAGGCCACGCGGGAGGGGGACGATCAGGTCGCTCTGCACCACCCCGCGCTCCTCTGAGAAGCCTTGGGCTGTGCAGGGGGCGATCGGGTCGCTCCGTGCTGCCTCCCCGTGCTGCTCCGAGAAGCCTCAGACAGGCGTGCAATCGTCCCCCCCGCCCCCAGGCCCCACCCCACCCGCTTCCGCATATCACGGATTTTCATGCATCATGGGTGGGGTGGGTCCCTAATCCCTGCGGTCGGCGGGGGGGTGACTGTATTGTCTCCAAATCCTATAAAGTAGTAGTTCCCCACTATTTGGAACTGTTTAGGTCTCATATTGAGTAGTGCGTCCAGTTCTCGTTACTGCACTTTGAGACAAATGATGACCAACTGGAATAATTTCAGGAGGGTAACAAGGGTGGTCAGAGGGTTGGAAACCAAGCCCTATGAGGAAAGACTGAAAGAACTGGGCATGTTTAGCCCACTGAGGAGGGGGATAAGGTAGCACTTTTCAAACACTTGAAAAACAGTCATACAGAGGAAGAGCAGGATCTGTTCTCGATCATTCCAGAGTACCGGACACATAATAATGGGCTCAGATTACAGGAAGCTAGATTTTAGTTTCAAGGTGCAGTGGTTAAACTACTGAACTACAGCCATAATTGTGCTCATGACCTGGAGTTCAATCCCAGGTAGCACGCTCAAGGTTCACTCAGTCTTCCTTCCTTCCAAGGTCGGTAAAATGAGTACCCAGCTTGCTGGGGAAGGGTGCAATGTGTAGCCTGCATAAATTGTAAACAGCCCAGAGACTACTTTAAACTCTATGGGGCCTTATATAAGCTGAACACTTTTACTTTTTTCTTTTTTTGCTTTTTGAATATCAGGAAATGTTTCCTGTTAAAACAACGTGAAATGGAGCAAATTACCATGGGAAGTGGTCAGTGCACCAACAGTAAAGGCATTCAAAGGAAAACTAGATAATCATCTGTCAGATATACTTTGATTTGTGGATTGTGCAGGGGGTTGGACTCTATGGGCTTACAGGTCCCTTTCAATTGCGTCATCCTATGATTCTATGATTCCAAGAGAAATACAGACATAAAACCCTGTGAATACACCACAGGGTATTTTGCACTTCTATGAATTATTAATTGGGACTTCCACAAAGGATATAGATCACCAATAGTATATATTTCAAAGAATAGCAGACTGATTACTTCAAGATTATTTCACGGATGGGGGAGTAGACCTCATGAGACAATAAAAGATAGTCAATCCTATTTAAAATATTAAACAAGCATAAGCATAAGCACACATTGGTACACACATGCCTCTAAAAGCCCTATATTGCTTGCATTGGGATTGGTTGATATGACTCTGCAATTCAAGAAGAGTAGAAATTACAGAACATCTGCAATAAAATTGGTTTTCTGCAAAAAAAAAAAAAAAAAAACACTGATGAATCACTTACTGCCAATGACTGGAAGGAAAAATACTTGTTTATGGCCTTATGTAATGAATTTTTATGAGGTGAAAACATATACATGCTATCTCTCTCTCTCACACACACACACTTTAATCTACCAGAGATGGAAAATAATAGAATTCCAAAACTGAAGCAAAAGCAGAAAACTATCTGCTACCCAACACCCAAACAGACCTGTTACTGTTATAATAGCATTAAAATTGTCCACCACCACCCTTGTTATGGTTGTAGGGGTTGGTACAAAAAGGGATGGAAGGCACATCCTAGCTCAAAGAGAAAAGTAGTTAGGCAGGCACATTTTCTAAGTTTCAAAATATTTTTCCTTGCTGGAAAAGGGGGAGTTAGACAGGAGGGGGGAATAAAGAATTCCAAAAGAATGAAGTCTTATTTCTGAGCAATTTTTCAAAATCAAAACGACAGTTTAAACAGTTTAAAAGCTCTCTGCACTCATTTGCATGAAACAAATTCAGCACCAATCTTTTCTTTCTTTCTTCCCTCCCTCCATTTTTTCTATATAACGCCATTAGTACAGTATTATCACTCTCTGGGCAGTTCACAACATACAATAAATCTGGGAAGATTTATTTACTCAGGTGGAAGATGGTCATAAGCCTGAAGATCATTAACACTCATGGACCTGGGCTGCAATCTGAGAGATGTATCCATGGCCTCTCCAGTTCCATAAGATAAATCCACAGTAATTTTCAACTGAAAGATATTCAGATCCTCTTTTTTGAAACATAAAAAAATCCCCTTGTAATGTCAGCTGTAACAGAGCTATAGCTGTAACAGTTAAAACAACTTCATTCTCTCTAAAGATGACACAACTTTAAAGGGAAGTGGAAATTAACTCATGTTCTTGCTTGTGGCTAAGGTGGGGAGACAGTAGCACTGTGCCAAGATGATGGTTAAACTAATGATTACAACAGCTTAATTACCCTCAGTATGCTTAATATCAACCCCCTATGGATTCCTGTCAAGAGTGCAAACTGTAATTCTAAACCTCATTTGCCAATTGCTTGGGGAAAATTAATTCACTTAGGTTTGGAGGCATATGTACATAATGCAGTCTCACTTTTGAACTTTTCATTTTGCACACTGGACTTTTGTTTATGCATTAATCTTTCTGGGGGAAAATACTAACACTGAAATCAAAGTCCCTCTGATGTGTTGAAGAAAATCGCACACCATGCTAGCAAAAAGATGGTCAATGGTCATGCTAGCTGGGGATGGTGGCAGTAATACTTCAATGTCTGCGTTGTACATGAAGGTAACTGAGGCTGCCTATATGATGATGTAGAGTGTCATGTCGACTTGTGCATTGACTGTGCATTGCAGTTGTCATCTCCATCGACACATGGATGTCTTTGTGATAGTGTCTTAAGCCTTTCTCCATGGCACTATGGTAGAATTCAGCGCATGTGCTATTTCAAAACAAGGCAGCATTGCGCCACAGCTCCTTGCAAGTGTTTGCTGTACATCTACTGGTGTCGTGAAACCAAGGAATTATGTCTTGGCAGGCAGATTTGTAGAATGAATCCCATGTATTTGTGAAGCAGACTGATATGTAGATGTGGCTGACCCAATTACAATATACTTGAATCTCTGCAGCATTACATGACAAACAAAAGTGTAATAGGGCCTTTCACATAATGGCCAAAATCCTATGGCTTTGCACAATAAATTGCTCTAGAAGAGGTACATGGAAGTTGGGGGAGTCAGTTTCTCCATAAGCTGCATTGATTCAAAAGGGCCTACTCTAAGTGTGACTTACTTTAACAAAAAGAGTTGCAGTTAGAATGGGCCAAATTGAATCCATGCAACTTATGCTTATCAAATCTTAATTGTTTCAGCGGACCTGAAATCCACTGTGGATCAGTGAGATCGTCTATGCAAACAACAGGATTCTGGCCATTTTGTAAGACGTTTATCTTTATAATATTATGTTGTATCCATTACGTTCTACATGGGTATCCAGCCTGCATGGTCTCACCAAAGTACTATATAAAGCATTCAAAAGGGGTTTACTATTGCCTCTTTCTGTACAGCACTAATGTATGTTGGCTTGTGGCTCACTGTCAGTGTCTACAATCAAAGGTAGACATTCACCATACCCAAGGACTGCAGTAAACTGAGAATGACATCTTCCTCTGTTCACTGGATCTTCTTCTTTTTTGAGTTTTCTTGCGGGTGCAGAGGGTCCACTTTTCAGATCCTGAAACACCAATTTGCTTGATCAACCACAACTCTAGGGCACAGATGACAATTTGCATGTCCTTATTGACAGTGTCCTACCATCTCAGTTTAGGTCAGCCATGTGGCTGCCGGCCATTGATTTTCAGGTGGTACGCAGTCTGGGCAACAGTTGGAAGTGTTGCTCTGAGGTCATGTCCATATCAGCGGAGCTGTCTTTCTCTCATCATCTCTTGTATTAATACCACACTTAGTTTCTGTCAAGTAGTATCATTTGTGACATGGCTGAGTAGGAAGATACTTGATATACAGTACAGCATATGCATCTGTCCTTTGTCCACTGGATAACACTCTTAGCTGACACTCACTGCCAACTACCCCAGTGTGTAAGCGAAATTTTATCCCAAATTTATCTGATGTGGGATCTGCTTCTGGATCTGCCCCCAGCCAAGCATAAGTAATGTGTTTCAATAGAAAGCAAAGGTGCTTGTGTGGTGTGAATGATTTGCAGTTTGTGTGGTATGAATGATTTGCAGTAGTTTTGTCTACCAAGATTAGGAAGGATACATATATTTACAGCACCTGGTGTGAAACCTGCTGCTCCTAACTGACTCTACAATGACAGAGCCCCAGTTTGGAATCTGCTTCAAACAAGAAAACCTGGCCCATACATCTGGCCATGATTTGGGGAACTATTTGGTTTCTTCCACAACGCCTCCAGCTCTGTAAGCCCAAGCCAGATGAAGAGTTCTGCAGGACTGAAAAGTTACCGCTTGTTTGTGAGATTTTAGTGGCCTGGATGCCCTTCTGGAATTTCACCACCACATCACTGCTGCAATGACCAATTTTCTAGCTGATGCAATCATCAGTTCCTGTTGAATACAATGCTGCTAAGTCAGAAGAAACTTGATAGCACAAAATCCATGAGCCATATTTGGCTGTCATACTTGTGACACTTTAAAATGGGCTCATTTTTAATGCCTTTTGCTATCGTAAGCTAAATAAACGGGTCAAAATAACCATGGTGTCATTTGAAATTTATACTTTTATTACATTTTTATCATTATTTCTTTAGAATGTCTAAGCATTTACTTAACAAGAAAACCCCAAAAAGCAGCTACTAAAAAAGGGAAGAAAGGTCCAAATAATTTTAGGTAAAGGCAAATTTAAATATTACTATAGATTGATATATTCAACACATTATACTTTTCAAAGCCTCTAGCAGTCTACTGTGTATGTACCTCCTTCATTTCTATCCTATATTTTAAAGGCTGCAGCTCTTGTACTTCTATACCACATTTAGGGCATGTAAAATATACATCCAGCAAGTAGTTACTTTTAACACAATAATAACAAAACACATGTGAGCAGCCTATAGTATGAGGCATCGTAGGACATTCACCACACAGAGAACATTCCTTATAACTTATCACTGAAGCATTTTCATTTCTTCCACATCCTGGCACAGGTAAAGACCAAGAAGCAACTCTGAGTTTGAGTTTTTGTATGTTAATAAGTGGTAAAAGAAAAACCAGAAATTCAGCAAAACCATGCCATAAGAGTTCTCTGTTCATGTACTCAAATCCAATATGGCGAACTCCCTGTGGCTGACAAAACACTGATCTGATCCGTAATATACGTTCTGTGAGGGTGGCAAACTTTCCTTTCTGAAGAAAAATTAGGAAGTTCATCAACTCACCAAGTTTGAGGAAACCAAATACTAGGTTGATAAAATACTTTGTCTTTTGCAATGATTCTAGTGGCTGATAGCTGAATAAATCGTAACACCTTTCTTCTACCCATTTTCCACCAACTGTGCAAATCAGATACCATAATTTCTGCTGCTTACTCAATGTCTGGTATTTATCCACCTGGGATAAGTCATTCTTGTACTGGATGTTCAGAATAGCTTGCCCCACTGTTGCATTCTTGGGATAGATGGTGAATCTCCACAAAAAAATCCACAGCAATGCTTTAATCTCTGGTTCAAAGTGAGCCAAGAGTCCCGGTTTAAATCCATGAAAACAGCGAGAAAACTGGGACCAAACCAGCTGCTCCAAAGCTTTGTTTAATTCAAGTGCATCAAGTTGACTTACTCTAAGCACTGGAGTCACTTTCTTGTTGTCATTATCCATAGATGCCATGGTCAACGAACAGCCTTCTGTAAAAAAGAGTATTTTTATCAAACATGATTTCTATTTCATTTGGAGGATTTCAAATTAATTATTCTATTAACCTTAATAACAGTTAGCTATGACAGATCATTTCAGAGGAAATCAGGATTTTAGGTAAACACTTTCCACATGAACGCCTCTTCATTCCAAATGATTCTGAAGCTTTCTGGCCACAAACAATACTCAGCATGACCTGTGAACCCAAACAATTCTCCCTGTTCTAAGGGACAATTTGTTAACAGCATAAAAACTGTATTTTAAGCAACTTCTTCCTTTTTCAGCAGTCTGTTCACTCAAGATACCCTGCTAATTGTGTTAGCATATTTAAGGTATATTAAATATGCTAACACCATGTTATCATATTTAAGTTACATATTATAGAGATCACATAGTTTAAGTTTGACATCTACTTGAAATATTGTTAGCAAGCACTTTAATGTTATATCACAGTGTATTCCCTTTCAGAAAATAAACTTCAATTCACCTTTCCCCCAATATTTAATAGTTCTATTAGATAAGCTAATATAGTATTTTTATTTTTATAAAACCCTGAGCCATTCATTTTTAAGGAAACTTATAAGAAGAAGCAGGATATCACCAATAAAATAGGTACAGTATATGTTTTGATATATTTTAGCATTGCTTACTGAGTATTGTACAAATTATGAATGAATATATTTTATTTAGAAATGTATTATTGACAGAAATCTATCAATAGTAAAGTGGGTATTGTCAAGGGCCTGTCAATATTAATGTAATTATGATTAAGGGGATAACATAGATTTTAGCTTTAATACCAAATAACATCTCCTACTTTGCTGCTATCAATATAAGCATTATTATTGACCTGTTCTGGGGCTCAGAAGTAGATGTATTACTATTAGGCGTATTTGTCAATGCATTCTGCCTACAAAAATTCTACATCTAAATTTACAGGCTTGTAAACTTTGGCATCAGAAATGTATGTGTCCAAGTAATCTCTAGGGTGTCATTCCCTCTCCCCCCTACTCTGCTGCAATAAACTAATTTATGTCTATCCAATGCCATTGCCACCTCATTCCCATTGTTTTTAAAGCATAATTAGCAGAAAACAAATGACATCTTCCTAATGGAGGGTCACAGATGTACGCTTATATAAGCTAGCCCTGCATATCTTCAGAATCTAAAGAAAAGAAAGCAATGTCTAAACTCTTAATAGAAAAGAGTATAGCTACTGAAATCCTCTAATTGCATTCATGGTTTATGCAACATCTTATTAGTGAACCCCTCCAAAAATAGCATTCCAACAGATTCAAAGTGCTTATTATCCAAGTGCCTTGCTTCCCGAGGCCATTTACATCAATGTTATTCTGTTGTAATATGCAAGTGATAATCAGTTAGGCACTCATCACAGAAAAAATTGTCTCCAGCTGCCAATCAATGCCACCACACATCTTGCTGGTCACACAGTCTTGCAAAAACATTTATAAAATCTGGACGCCATACTTAGAAAGTTTGGGGATATAACTGAGTCTTCTAACAACCTTGAAGATTGACAAGTTTATTTGAGATAAGCTTTCAGAGTTTAGACCACTTCTTCAGATACAGTTAGTAACACAGTGTCACTTTACAGCATGACCTATTTCTGAGTCAGCTCTGCTTGCCCCAAATATGGCAACACCAGATACAGTGGTACCTTGTATAAAGGAATTAATTTGTTCCAAATGAAATTATGTTAAGCAAATTTTCCTTTATACAAATTCCCATAGAAGGCATTGAAAACGGAGTAATCCCATTTTTATGTTGTACGGATTCTCCCCATAGGCGATTATGTTAAGCAAATTTTCCCTATCTCTGGAATGTTTTATGTTGTACAAATTTTATGTTAAACAAGTTGTTTGTTATACAAGACCTCACTGTAGTTCTTCCAGCTGGGAAACTTGTGTTTTTTTAAAGCCAAGATTAATATAAATATTACATATTGAGTGGACACAGACACTAAACTTTACTCCAGGGCAACCACGGATCTTGCTATCATAGACGGTGGCAAATGAGATTTAGAGGGGAGAGGAGGCAAGTTCAGAATGCTGGTTTTCCAGCATTCTACATGGGAGAATTCTACATGGGAGGAGTATTGACATAATCCTGATATTAAACAAAGACAAATATTGTAAGTTGACTATATGCATTTTGTGGAGCAAGGCACTTGCATTGTTACAACCTGCTAAACTAAATCAACAAGCTGGGGAAGGGCTGAGAAAATCACTGGCACACATAAGGTGCGTCTCAGATCTATCTTACAGCCTAGCCACAGTAGTCTGAGGCAGTGCTATGCACACTGGCTTGTGACTTGGGAGGTCCAAGTTCAAATTGCCACTGAGCCATGAGACTCACTTGGCAAACTTGGTTCACCATACTCCTTCACAGCCTGACCTATATCATAGGATTGTTGTGAGTACAACACAAGGGAGAGGAGGACTCTCCTAGAGCAATGGCTGGAAAGAAATATGATAAACAAAGAAACAGCAGTTTTTGCTGCAAGAACTTAATTTAATGCAACAGCCGTTCTGAAGCAGGTCCATGGCTGGTCACTGCATGTATTGTTAGGCCCCCTGGTTGTATTCCTTGACTGCCATCATGAAATAAGGGCAACATGGATGTAATTAATAAACACAATTAACAGAAGTAATACTTTTGGAGCAATTTTACTGTGCATAGTTGAACAGCTTTAAAAGCATATTTCTTATTCAATCTTTGCATGCTTTTTCATGAATCACAAGAAGCATTTGATGCACACAGTTTCATTAGAATTCAACAATAAAGTGATAACATAATTATCAAGGCTAGAGTTACATTCTATTTTATATATACTGTATATATAAAAATTGCACCACACTGGCTGCCTCCAAGCTATGGGTTTTCATTTCAGACAACCCTAATACAGACACTCCTTAGATAGCAGCATTTTACCATGTGTTTCTATACCTTTAATATCACCAACAATGCATATGTTACCTCAACAAAAGCCAGATGCCTTGAGTATATTATCTCTTAATAACCATAAAATTAGTTTGTTATTACTATGCCTTAAATAATCTCAGAAAAGATTAATTTTACATTATATTCTGAATTATTATATTCTTCAATTAAGTTCTATTATCATTTGGGACAATAAGTTAGACTCAGTTACTCTTAATACTCAGTATAACTAATAACACTTCACATTTCAAAAACTTTCCATGTTTGAATCCCTGAAAATATTAAATTACTTTCAAACTGTTAAACAAACATTTTATATGTGGAAAAAGAATACCAGCTATGACACTGATGTATGTAAATTTACAGAATGTGGTGGAAAGAAAAATCACATGATTTCCATCAAAATGTAGCCAGTTTTCTATGTGAAAAATTATGTGTATTTATTTATTTGTTTGTTTATTAGATTTCTATACTGCACCATCTAGTAACAAAGGCCACTCTGGATGGTTCACTTAGATTATTTTCTAATTAATTAGATTGCCTTTTTTAAAAAAAAAAAGTAATTATCTTTTAGAAACAAAGAAAACATCTAGGTTTCAGCAATTTTATTTTATTAGGGGCTTGGTTTTATAAAACCATACCCTTCTATTTTCACAAGAATTTTTAATCTCTAATGCAATAAATGAATTAATAAATAAAATAGTAAGCAATGAAAAAGTACTATGGAACATTATTGAAGGGGGGAGGGAGGAAGAACACATCCTTCCACTGCTTAAAGAATTTTTGGTTTCTGTTGAGTCTACCTGGAAAAACAGTTAGCAAAGGTGGGAAGTAACTACAAGCAAATGAGGGGCAAGCAGGTCTTTTTTAAGGTGGATTCACATTAAAAATGGTAACATTTCTATCCTAAGGAATAAATATTAAGAATATGAAAAAATAAATCATACACTGGATTTATAGTTTTTCCTAATCATAACTATTTATAATAAGTCAAATAGTATGGACATTTACTTTCCACCTTATCAAGAAAATACAACTTTGCCAGTAATTACAAGCTTGGCTTCTTAATGTTCTACATACCTACAGATGAATACCTACTCAGCTGTAAGGTCCGAGGCGTTCAAAAAAGCACACAGGACTGTAATTGTAGCCAACAACCTCTGCAGCGATAACCCAGGAATATGATTGTGGCCTTGTCTTCAATTATAAGGCCAAATTCCTGTTGCATTGTTACGCCTGCACTCGCAAATTCAAGTGGGTATGAATTTGCTCAAAATGTTTAAAAGTGCACCAAAAAAAGCATGGCTATTGATTTCATTGTCTAGTCAGCCCCAAATGCTAAGAGTGATGGGATTTTACAAGGTAAATACAAATTGGCTGCATGATGGTTTGCACTCCAAACAGTAGAAAGGATTTTTCGAGCACCCTAATCTGTTAAAGCATATATTTCTGACAGAATAAAAGATCCAGATTTCAAGGAATCTATATTAGAAATACTTTTAAAAATATTCTGGGAGTTCAAGCATTGATCTAAATTTATAGCACAATATAGACCACAGGAATTAAGAGGAGGAGAATGTTTGAAAGCACTTCTACCACGTTATATGACTGTGAATGAGTCATTTTGGTATTCAACGTGAAGACTCAGGACTGTGCTTCAACAAATGGTGAAGTAGCTTCAGAGATTTACCTTAACTGTAGTTCCAAAAGTATTGAATACTGTTTACATGTTTCTCAATAAGCATTCTAAGTGTGGATCCTACCGACTAAAGGTTAAACCTGAAAACTGATTAAAGGTTAAACCTGAAACCTCTGCTAAGAAAATCCACACACATCACAATACTCAGAACAAACCAAAATTGCATTTTCTACACAAATATTATTCTTACCATTCATTTCAAACTGCACTTTTACAGATGGTGATGGATAAATGCTCCTAGTTCCTTATGTGAGTAGTTTCACTGAATGCTGAAGTTTGATTAAATCTTGATAGGAACCAAGGATAGGAATTCTTCTTGATAGAAGAAACTGAAGAAAAAGATGGAAGGAAACACATTTGATAAACAAATTGACCTAATCTTGGAGTTTCAGTTGTCCAGTGTTCCATATGATTTGACAAATGTTGAAGAATCATAGTTTCACATTTAAGTAGAAGGGAAAAATAATTGTACCATTGTATATCATTTTCTTGATCATCCAATTACTGTACAATGAACTTTAACAACTACCAAAACCAGATCCCTATATATTTCATGCAATCCCTAAAAAGTTCTATAGTAATGCAGAAGCCAACGAAACAGTAGCACTGTCTCTTTCTCCATACATACACACCCGTGTGTGTGTGTGTGTTTTTACTAATGGCCACACAATATTTTGATTCAGACATAGAGATGTGCACAAAATTACTTAATTTCTATGACTGACACAATGTAAGAAAGACGTGCTCAGGCTTTCCACCCATTTTTAATAAGGATAACAGGGCTTATGGGAGGCTTATATTGTACACTTTTTAGCTCACTCAAATCTTTATCTTAAGGAAATAATTTAAGGGAGGTACCATGGGCTTTGAAAGGAAATTAAAATGTGCCTACTAATGTAGCATTAATTTCCTTATAGCAATTTTGCTGGATCAAGTCTGAGCACTATGCAGTGGGCATGCTTGGAATATGTGATTTCAAACTGGCATTTATCTTTCTTGCATATATTACCACATTTAATAGTTCTGAGATTTTCCTTCAGAGAAATGAATGCAACAGCTGTGTACAACATGCACACATATTATATGAAGACCAGCTCTTTAGGCATCATTGAGTTTGTAGGGAGATGTTAATGGTACATTCTCACAGTTGTTATGGAATGGAACACAGAGATCCCACGCTATATCAAGATATGCATGTAAAGTTCTATTTAATACACAAATGACAACATTCACCTTACGGTTTTAAACACACTAGATGCTTTACAGTGCATACACATGGTATACAGCATTCAGAATTCAAATGAGAAAGGTTCCTAAGGTATCTGTTTGGATGTACAGTGGAACCTTGACTTACGTCATTAATCCGTTCCAGAGGTCTAGACATAAGTTAAACATGACTTAAGTCAAATGAACTTTTCCCATAGAAAGTAATGGGAAAGTGGATTAATCCGTTCCAGATGAAAAAGACCCTCGAAAACAGCAATTTAACACAAAATTGACTGGGATAGGAGATTCCTTCCAGGGATGTAAATGAAATGTCTCTTCAAAGAGAGGGGGAGGCGGTGGAATTATAGTCCACAAGTTATACACCTCCACTTTTTAATGATCATAGCAACAATGTCTAACATTTAAGTTTTACTGACTTTTAACCTGACGTTCCAAGTTCTGAACAACCCTATGCTTACCATTAGAGTCCCACAACTGTACAGCTCCCCAACTAAAATGCTTCCATTGTGGACTTCTGCAGCCAGATTTTTTACAAGACTGAGCCGACTGTCTAACCAGCAAGGCCAGTCCCGAGCTCCCAGCTCTTCTTCTCCTCCGGCAGCAGCGGCGGCTTCAGTGAGGCCGAGGATCAGCTCCAGGTGCTCGGAGCTGTCCTTGCCGAAGCTGCCGCTTCCGGAGGAGAGGAAGAAGGCAGGAGCAGTTTGGAGGCAGCAGCCGCGATGCTGGGTCGTGGCTGCTGCCCGATTCCGGTGCCTTGCGCCGGGGCTCCAAGCTGTAAGTCAAAGCCTGCGACTCAAGTCAAGCAGGCCCCTTCTTGCTGCAAGTCAAATATGATGCAAGTCAAGCAGCATGTAAGTCAAGGTTCCACTGTACTGGAAAAAACCCAGTCTTACAAAAATCCTTTCAACTTTCTCAGCCAATTCCTCCATATTTTCACTATATAGACAAAACTCAGTTAACTCTGTAATAACTCTAATTGACTAGTCTGAGTGCTTTTTCACACTCGGCCTAAACAGTTGTTAAATTCTTCTTCCTCATGTATTGCAGCTTTCTTCATAGCAGAACTAGAAAACAGCAGTTTAGGATCTTGAAGTATATCCATCTGTTTTGTAAGAGCAGCCAGCATTCATAGACAGAACTATTTAAAGAATTCTGAAAGGTAAGAGGCTCAGGACTTTGGGGAGAGGAAACGTATACAAGGTGAGCTAGGTATATTCTATACGGGGAAAAAGAGAAGCAAAATCAGATTGGGTAAACTAGGATCACAGTGTATTTGTGCATTTATAACTTCCTCATATTTTGGTGCTACCAGTAGGTAAAATTCTCATTTTCCAAGACTTTCAAAAATCTGTGTATCAATATTTTGAGCAAATGTGCCTGGCTTGTTTTAGTTTATCTTATCTATACATTTTATACAGGAATATTTCACATCCTATATTGTTCTTTTATGATGTTTTTTAAATTGTACATATTTATCACTTTGTACAAAGAGCCGACAGACAAGGCTACTTTGTACCTTTGCATAAAGATTTTCATTATTTAAACTATTTAAAACTCAGTTTCAAAAAATTAAATCCACTTTGTGCCACAAGGAAGCTTACAAGACACTAAAACAAGTGACAACACAATTAAAAGTTCAAACAAACAAAATCAGCAGCAAGCACATTGCAACCCAGTACAAACAAAAACAATGGAATCAGAGAGATGCATCCAGTACAACCCCTTGCTCAAAGTACCACTGAGTCCCAGCCAATAAAATCATTGTTTTTCTTTGAAAATAATCTCAAACTGTAATATTTCAATTCAATTCAGAAGAATTATGTGTACTAAGTAAGAGACTAACACCTTTCCTGTGCCAAGCATGGGACACGGCTTCCAACACTGATCTTAAATGTTGAGGGTGTTCATAGAAGTGGGTTTTTTTATAACTAAAAACAAAAATAGTGCCGTGAATTGAACCTATTAATTGGGCCCAGAAACAAACAGACAGCCAATGTAATGTATGCAGCTGTGAGAGTGTATCCCCTTTTTGGCTTTTTACCTATTGTTTTACTTGACAATTGTTTACCATCACTGTTTTGGTTGTGTTCTATTTTCTTTGTTTTAATGCCAATAAAGGTGTATGTATGTATGTATGTATGCAGCTGTAACTGAAGTGTTAAAAAAGTCTTTAGCTAAGTGTCCCCAAGAACACTATCAGACAAATAACTGGCCTTTTGGAAGAAATCCAACTGTCCCTGGAAGAGTAAAGTCTAACCAAATGAGATTTTCCAATTCGTTATACTGAATGTGTCTGATCCAAATTAATCATCAGTTTGTTGTCTTCCCTCCCAAAATTGTGCCTTTGGTTCTCCCACTGCTCCATTAGATGGTAAATAAAACACAGACATACTGCTAATACCTCAGTCCAAGTCTTTGGGTAATTATTCACCATTTCATGGAGTTGTTCAAAAGTATAGGGAACAGGACAGAACTCTTGAGACTGTACAAATGCCAGTGATGTATTCACGATGAAGAGGTAAAACAAAAAGTCCCTCCGTGTCATACTCTGAATCTGTCTGTTCCTCAAAGTGTGGGAGCCAGCAAAACACTTCTGCCTCCATGTCCCTCCTCAGTATGCAGAAGAAAGCCAAAGGTAAAGGAATCAAAAAGCACTCATGGTCACATTCACTCTATGTGTTCCTTGGAGCAAGTGATCTACCAAGGCAGCCACGGCAATTTCTGCTCAAAGCCAGAATGGATCATATTCAGTGTCTTCCAAGACTTCTAGAGATAACATAACACTTAAAAAGCTTGACCTGAATACAAGTGGTAGTTCCAGATATACCGGTATTATATCCAGTGAATCAATGCACTTTACTGAACTGCTGACTGGTCACTCCACAGGTGATTCAATGAGTCCCATTTGACAGGGACAGCAAATAGATTTAGGCCTTTGCTCATGAAAAAGGGCAATTGTTGCTTTCACAATACTATGTTGTCAAATAGCAAAGTATCTTTCACTGGGCAACTCCATGCACGTATCTGAGATATTACAGGACTCCCTGAAAACAAAATACTTTGTGAATATTTATTTATTTATTTATTTATTTTATTTTATTTTATTTTATTTTATTTTATTTTATTTCTAGATTGCCCATCTTCCGAACGGAACTCTAGGCAATTTACAATTAAGACAAGGTAACAAGGGGAAAAAACAAGAAGGGCAAAAGTACTAATAAAATAAGGAGGGACGAGACCCTCCACAAAAGACGGTGCGTGACAAAAACAAAAAAACAATTTTTTTAAAAAAAAATTAAATAAAACGGTCGCCATATGCCTCTTTGAAAAGGTGGGTTTTCAGAGCCTTTTTAAAGGTGGGCAGGGACTGTGCTAAGCGCAGCTCACTAGGGAGATGATTCCACAACGTGGGGCCCACCACAGAGAAGGCGTGGTTACGCGTCAGCGACGTCCGCGCCTCCCTGGGTGTGGCCACCCAAAGTGAGCACCATTCTCATGGGCCTGACCCCAGTTGACCTCTGGGAGATGCGCTCCAACATGTACTCTGGTCCCAAGCCATGGAGGGTTTTGAAAATCAAAACCAGGACCTTGAACCTTATCCGGAGGACAACGGGTAGCCAATGCAGGCGAGCCAGAACTGGGGTGATGTGCTCTAATCTACGAGTACCCACCACCAGTCTGGCCGCTGCATTCTGCACCCACTGGAGCCACCAATTCCAATCCTAGAATAATAACAAGGTAACATACTAGCAGTACATTCAACATATGAGAAGACAAAAAACACTGGAAAAGATTAAAATGCTAGGAAATGTGCTGGGCAGCAGGAAAATAAAGCCTAATATGAGATAGACCAGGCCTGCCCAACAGGTAGACCGCAGGCTACTGGTAGCCCGTGAAGGGTTCAAAAGTAGTCCACCAGCCATCCATAAAAAAGTGAGGAGATAAGTTCTCCACCCCTCTCTCCCCCATCCCAAGGACCACTACTGCCCCAGCAGAGTTCTGGGTCTGCCAGCCCACTGTCTCAGCCAAGCAGGGCAGTTCAAGGGCCATGGTGCATTGAAATCTGTTCCCTCCAGAACAGATTAATTGGTTTTCAATGCATTCCTATGGGAAACCGCTGCTCTACTTTCAAAAATTTTTAGTTATGAGCATGTACTCGGAACAGATAAAATTCGTAAGTGGAGGTTTTAGGGTAGTAGCCCTCAGGCACTTTGGGCCGGAAAAAGTAGACCTTGGCCTGTTCAAAGATGAACAGCCCTGAGATAGACTGACTCAAGAAAGGAAGTCATGGCTTTTACAAAAACAGAGCAGGGCTGTTAGTAGTAGTAGAGGCATCCTTCAGTCTTTAGAGACTATGGTAATTTGCTCTGTATAGAAGCCATGCTGTTTCCACACTGCATGCAAAGCTGAAGTGGCCTTTTCAGAGCACAAGGCCTGGGTAGATTAATATGGAGGTTAAAACTGTTACCCAAGCAGCAAAACAAACAAACAAACAAACAAACAAAAACAAAAAACTTTCAACATCACTGGACTAGTCAGCAGAGACTATACGATTAGTTCCATGCTTGTACATAGCCATGAACTGCCTCTGGGACTCCAGAAGACTTTTCCAGAAATGGATATAGCCACAAGGCAGTGGAGGTTTAAAATTAGAGTTTACCTTCTCCTAGAAGATGGTTCTTCCATTTTATCTGCCATTGGTACATAAAGCCTTCTTCTGCCTTCAAAACCATTGGCCACCTTCTCCTGTTACCCTGGGAAGGGGCCCTTACGAGGTACTACCAGCCGGGCCAGCTGGACCAAGGCTTTTAAATGAGATATTATTCCTCCAACACTGACAATGATGAGGCAGTAAGTAAAACTAGCAGCAAGTTAAGCAAAATGATGGCATGATGGAGCTCAACAGCAGTCAGCTCCCAATGGCAGTTGTAACAGAATGCTGCAGTAGTCAGTGCCAGGTGGCAGTTGTGAACAAAAATGCTAGTGGTCTTAAAAGCCAACAATGAACAAACAGCTGATGTTAAACAGATATAATAGATAAAAATAGTTAAATGTCTTCAGATGTTAAATGTACCTAAAAGAAAAAAAAAGGAAAGGAAAGGGGAAAAAGGGAGGAGCAGCTGGACACTTGGTGTTAAGTCAAAAAGGAGTTGAGCCGTGTGGCCATCACAAAACACAATTGCAAAAATAGATTACAGGCAATACCTTCATAGGCCACTATTAGAAATAAAAAAGGAACATTGCAAGCTTTCCAGTGCAGTAAATCACCCTTCTTCAAAGCAGGTCCCATCTTATGATCTTATCTTATTATCAGCAGGGCTGTTAATGGGTGGGTTTTATGGAGGTCATTAATCCACAAAGCTGTCATATGTCAGTAGTAGTTTAAGGACACATAGCAACACTAAGACATGAGATCATGCCAACAACAAAAAAGAAATAAGATAAGAAAGTTATGTGAGTAGTTTTGATAAGAAGAAAAGAAACTTATTTAAAATGATCCTTGAAAAATGAAATGGCTTCATTTCTCAATATTTCTCCATTAGACTGACAGCATTATAAACTGCAATTTAAAGTGCTATGTTCTATATTGATTCTTATTTTTGAACAAGCAAGCCCACAAGATGTTGCAGCATCAGGACATTCCATTTTGTTTCCCTCTCTGTCCTCGTTTCCATTACCATCCGTCAGTCAGCACATCCCAGCTGGACTACTGTAATGCACTCTGTGTGGCTACCGATCAGTCTCAGGAAACTTCAGCAGGTCCAAAATGCAGCAGCCAGATTGCTGACTGGAGCGGGTTACAGAGATCACATTACACCCCTACTAAAACAGCTCCACTGGCTGCCAATGAGCTATTGGGCATAATTCAAGGTGCTTACCTTAGCCTACAAAGCACAAAATGGCCTGGGTCCAAGCTACCTCAACGATCAAATCTCACAGTATGAACTGGCTCAGGTCCTAAAATCATCAGGAGAGGCCTTTCTCTCCATCCCACCACCTTCACAGGTGTGTCTCATAAGAACACAGGAAAGAGCCTTCTCTGTTGCTGCTCTCACTGGAGACCAGGACTGCTCCATTCTGCTGTCTTTCCAGAAGCAAGCAAAGACCTTCCTTTTCAGGCAAGCTTTCCATGAATAATGGACTACCTACTATGTGACTTTTATATGGATTTACCATGCATGATTGCATTGACTGATTTCATAAGAACACCAGTGTTTTCCATGTTAGTTTCCACCCCTCATAACTGATTTTTTCTTTTTGCATGCTCTTTGTAGCTTTAATATTACCTTTTAATGTTCTAAGATGCCTCTTCTAATTCCCTGTTCTTAACTTGAATATGTCTTAAATGTTCTGGGCTGTATGTTGTCCCTCATTATTGTAAGCCACCTCACGTCCTTTTCCAAGGAGAAAGGTGGGGTAAAAATATTCAAAATAATAATAAAAAAGTCTATTGAACATGTTCAGTCCTTGCTGGATTGTTTTGGGCATCTGTCAGCTTGCATTTCCCTCTAACTATTTTATTCTAGAACAAATGTGGTTCACAAACATTCTGTAGTAGGGCTTGGGTGGTGGTGGTACAACTGCCATCCACTCATTGTCCTCTAATCCTTTGCTACCATCACATTTTAATGCATATACATTGGTGACCACAGGAGAGAGCAAGGAAAGTTACTTGCCTCCTTCATCCCTGAACCTGAATTTTATTCCTTGTCAAGGATAAATGCACAACAAACAGCAAGGAAAAAGTGCTTTTTCATCTTGTTGCCCCTTTCTGTTCCCCCTTTTTAAATATTTCTCAATCCACATAAACTTTTATTATTATTATTATTATTATTATTATTATTATTATTATTATTATTATTATTATTATTATTATTATTTCTTGAGGTCTCTTGTGATCTGCATTAGTGTTGTCAAATTTCACATACTGAGGAGTTCCCTTCTACTTTTTTCTAAGCTTCCAAATATCACTGCATATGATGTTATGAATTAACGGACATGAACACATCCACAAGGAATACATGCCAGCAAGATGGAATGGTGTCGGTGTATGCACAGCATAATCCCACATATTACTATGTAGCTTTGTCTCATTCTGGAAAAAATACATGTGGATGTTTTTCAGTGTGTGTACAGGCTTCTGAAGCTGAAGCTTATTCTTCTACAGCAAAAGTGGACTATTATTAAATATCCATCTCCAGCATTTCTCACCAGTACCCATACTGCCTTGGGCTGATGTAAGTTGTTGTGCAACAACATCCAAAGAACTGTAGTGTACTTTGATCACCCTTGTTCTGTTTAACTGTTACACAACTGTTAAACAATACAAAGCTTCCTCAGCAGCCATGTTTCAGATATGCCAAATATTCCAGCTGAAAGGCCTGCCTAATGCCTGTGCTGTAAACTTTTAAGTGAAGGATTCCATCTACTGTGCTGTTACTGTATTGGGACCCAATTCAATTGGTCTTAATCCTCACCCTTTCAGATCTTTTCAATATTGACTTGGGTACATATATAAAATTTCCAGAAACTCTGGAAAAATATTGACTTCCCCAGATTTTCCCCCCATTTTTCTCCAAAGTCCCCCCCCTTCGTGGCTTCAAATCATTGGCAAATTAGCTAGGGTCCCAGGAGTAGCCAAGGTTAAGTCAACTAGACCAAACTGGAAACCTCAACACAATGCCAGATGACATACAGTGGACCCTTGTATAACAAACAGCTTGTATAACATAAAATCTGTACAACATAAAAAATTCCAGAGATAGGGGAAATTCGCTTAACATAATAGCCTATGGGGAAAATCCGTACAACATAAAAATGGGATTACTCCATTTTCAATGCATTCCTATGGGAATTTGTATGAAGGAAAATTTGCTTAACATACTTTCATTAGGAATAAATTAATTCCTTTATACAAGGTACCACTGTATAGCTGTTTAAACTAACATATTCAAGGAAATGTTGCTAATTCCCTCATCTGACAAAAAAAAAAAGCCTGTCGCCCGAGATGTATAGTGGCTAATCTGAAGCTAAGACTTGTAAAAGGTAAGTCAACAATGCAACAGTAGATACATGGCAGGCAAAAATTCAACAGGTAGTGCTGGGTCGTGCCGAGGTTGTGGACTTCGCCTCTCAGGATCCTTGGATGCTGAACCCGCCGCCGCCGCCTGAGCTTTCTGCGGCTCAAGTCCAAAACACGTGAAGACTCAAGGACTGAGAACCAACTAAGTAAGGCGTTTATAAAAAGGAAGGGAGATTCCCTTGTCGCGATGCAGTATTTGCTAAAAGTATATTTTTGGGGGATCCTCACTGTCAGCACCAGAAAGGAGGCGGCAGCGAGGGTGGGGTGGGGTGGGGGGCTATTTCCAGTTCCTTCCAAGTCTCCGAGGGCCAAAGCCTGCCTCTCGGACACAACCAGACCCATCGTCCTGGGAAACTTTCCCTTCCCGCCCTCCCGCCGGAGCCACTATCCCGCCCGTCCGCCCCCCTTCGCCTCTCTTCCCTCACAGACTGACCTGCCGCTCTTCGCCGGAGGGAGGGGCTACTCCGGGTGGCGTAACCGTCGCGCACGGCCCAGAAAGGGGCGGGGAAAGCGGACAAGGGGGGGAGCGGGTGACCCGGATTTCACATCGCACACTGAGTTCTCCCTCTCAGACGCCTAGAGAAGCCGACCATTTTTTCCTCCCTCTCCTCTTCTCTCGTCTCTATGGCGCTGTATCCTTGCCACGGCGCTGGGAACCGACAAGTCGACCGATAAGAAACAGGAAGGACTAGTGAGACTCCCTGGAATCTCCTAGAGCGGCTCCCTCGTGGCGTGCTTATTTCTTTTCTATTTTTTTTTCTTTCGGGTTGGCCCATAGAGATAAGATGGAAGAGCCACAAAAGTTTAGAAATATCTAGTTCAAAGTGCGTTCGTTGTCTCCCGAGATGGAAGTGATGGAGCTGATGAAGAAACGACAGAGAAAACCAGGATTTTAGCGCAATCGTGACCGAGTGAGAGGAAGGGATACCACGAAAAGATACATTTGCTTAGCAATAAATCTTAAGTTTGCGTATTTTAGCTAACTTGTTCATTATCCCGCAGAGAAATGAGATCTTGAGTTTTCAAACCTTGACAAGGGCAACGTGCCTGAGCAGCTCGGCGGACTTGTTCGTATGGAGGACACCGACTGATCTTTAATATAACGAATGAAGTGCCCATTTGTGATGAACATTTGACACCAGCCCAGTATTTAAAAGAGACTCCAATCCAGGGTTGTTATATATGCTCCTCTCTCAGCCTCACTCAGACCAGCAGTTAGGGCCACCGGGCCATTTATAAGCTACCCTTTTCGAGCCTTTAAGGCTCATCCCAATCGCAAGTAAGATAACTAGTGTTCTGCTCCTCCATTGTTTTCTAGGGACAACACTCCCTTCCCGAGGAAGAACTATTTAAAGGGGAGGGGCAGAGCTTTTAATAAAAACCCGGAAATTGCCATTTCAAGTTGCCCGGTGGGTTAAGAAGAAATCTATCCTTCTTGCATCTGCGGTTTTGCTGCGGCTGTTCGAGCGCTCCGAAGACGGCAGGGAGCCGCGCGCGTTCAGCTGTTTGACGAACGGCCCGTGCGTCCAATCGTAAGGGAAGCGAGCGGAGGGCTATCGGCCAATGAGGCGTGAGCTCGGAATTGGATTCAGAACAGCAGCTTCTGTTGAGGGAGAGTGGGCGGGGCGAGTTTGCCTGAAAAGTCCGGACCGCAAAGATCAGGCCCCAAACCCTAAAAGGCAGTTTGGTATTCATTCTGCAGTCCAATGCATCTGAGGCGCCTGACCCATGAGACACGAAAGCAACTAACTCTCCTTGTTGGAGCATTTTGACTTGGCACGGGACGATAATAGCAGGAGATACTAACAGCTATTTTGTCTCATAGAGGTTCTGTTTTTTAGCTGTAAAAACAAATGGCTAAAAAATAGAGTTTTGCTCCATGACTTTATCCCTCCTCCCACGCTTTATTTTTAAGGCATCTGAATTAGTGTCCATAACCATATCTGACTCCTGAGAGTCCCCTGGACTGCAAGGAGATCAAACCTATCTATCCTGAAAGAAATCAGCCCTGAATGTTCACTAGAAGGACAGATTTTGAAGCTGAGGCTCCAGTACTTTGGCCACCTCATGAGGAGAGAATTTCAGGCAAAAATCAAAGAAAAACAAAACAAAACAAAAGACACAAACATGTGACACCTTAAAGACTAACTTTCATATTTTAATGTGATATTTCATGCACATGTGCACTTCTTCAGACATAGCAGCAGAATGAGGTGTTAGATACTGTATAGTATGAGATATAAATATCATACCAAATATTAATTGGCTGTAGTGTATAGAGTTGGGGGGTTGATAGGGGAGGGGAGGGGAGGGAGGACGAAGGGGAAGAAGAGGAGGGAGAGTTAATTAGTAGAAAGGGTGAGAAGATTGAATGGAAAGAAGTGTGGGCTAGAGCTGTATAGTTTTATGTCCTTGGAAAAGTCCCTGATGTTGGGAAAGAGTGAAGCCAAAAGGAAAAGGGGTCAGCAAAGAATGAGATGGTTGGACGAAGTCATCGATGCAACCAACATGGATTTGATCAAACTCCGGGAGGCAGTGGAAGACAGGAGGGCCTGGCGATCTCTGGTCCATGAAGTCATGAAGAGTCTGACATGACTGAACAAAAACATCAACAACCATATCTGGCCAGTGGTTGTTTAATTAAGGAAAATGGTGGGCCGAAATATTGGGAAAATATTTACACTTCAACTATGTAACACCACTACCCACAAGCAATGTATTTGTTTTAGGTTTACAACATTCAATAAAATATTTTTTAAAAAATAATTAAGGAAAACGGACACACTGTACTTGTGTCTTTCTTGAATATTTTGCTCATACGCTAAATTCTGTGACCTCCAGTTACAGTAGGAACAGTGGAGCAACTGGAGTATGTATGTACAAGCATATTTTTAACAGGGCATAATGCCTGATATCTTGTGTGCTGTTTGTTTCAGCCGGTTGAGTGTGTGGCTGTGCTCGCAACTTGCTCCCCTGTTGTTAAATACTACATCCTTAACTTCTCTTCCACCCACCCCTTAAAAAAAGTGCTTTGTTTCATTTCATTTTGGTTTCATAGACTCCTACCCCATTACTGATTCCTAGTGGTTGTGTAGTCGATAGTGTGATGGACTAGGTCTCTGGAGAGCAGGATTCAAATCCCTGTTCAGCCATGGAAACCCAAGAGGGGAATTGGTAAAACCACTTCGTATACATCTCACATAACTGAAAAGCCCTGGTAGGATGGTTATAAGTCAGTTTCAACTTGAAAGTACAGAACAACAATCCAACTACTCCATGTCTACAATGGGGGGAAACTTTGTGAAATATAATATTTAGAGATAGGCACGAAACAGAAAAATGGTGTTTCGGTTTTTCGTTTGTCATTGAGAGGTCTGTTTCGGTTCGTTTCCGTTTGTCGGGAAATTTTTGAAAAATTTCGTTACCGTTTTTCGTTTTTTCATTTGTCGTTTCTACCCGCTTTTTGCGCGATTTTTAAAGCATTTCCGTGCGCAGGCATCCCCCAACGCCCTAGGCCAGAGGGAAAACACTAAAAAAAATGGATGCTGGCAGAGACACAGTATAGACTAGGTATGCAGGGAGGCTGCAAAGGCAGCGGCGGGTGTTGCCCAGGGTGCAAGGCAGCCGCAGAGTGACTGCACTGCGGGGCAGGGGAGAGTATTCACCGAGAGGTACGCAGCACGCACACAAACAGGGAGGCTGCAGGACTGAAGCTAGAGTCGCAGAGACAGCAATCCTACCCTAACTCCCACCGGAGACTGCAAGGAGGACGGGGGCTGCCAGAGCTTTTTATGCCCTCTGTGGCTGCCAGACCTGCCCGCCCAGTCTGCAACCTGGGCATGCTATTGGTTGAACATGATCCCACATCAGATGGCTTGCCTCCATTTTGTGACTGGTGGCGACATCCATTTTAAAGGGAAAAGAAAAATACATCGTGATGGGAGAAGACAAAAACAAACGTTTTAAGGACTCCAACCCCCCGGTAGGTATTATCAGACAATATAAATAATTATCACTGTGTTTTTACAGATTTCCAGGGCATTTTTTAACATTTAAATCAGCTCATTTCATTGCGTGTCTCCATTAACGGAAACAAAACTTAACGACCACAATTTTCTTGGTTCTGTTTGTTTCGTTTAATTTTCATCACAATTTTCGTTTGTCGTTTTGTTACGTAACGGAAACGACAAACGGTAACGGAAACGAAAAAATGTTCGTTCCGTGCCCATCTCTAATAATATTCTCATTAAACATATCAAAGTTCTATGACACCTCTTTCTTTGGATTCTTTACATTATTTATAATTCCAGAGATCTGGTTCTCCCTCCCTCTTTTTAACCTCTGCTGGTCACTCCCTTTACTAGCTGATGTAAAAACATTTGGTGGGAGGTCCCATTAATTCAAACTCAAGCGGTGATCCTATGAAATCAATTTGGATGGGGACAAAGATGGGGAAATAATGGGTGGGAAGTACTATATTTCATTTCCCGTGATGCCATAATTTGGCAGTTTTCCAGATTTTCCACTCATAAAGGATTTAAATTATTCTCCCAGGGTTTAGGTGTTGGTGCTAAGTACTTTAAGTTCTTTATTGGAGGGTTTTAAACAGGTTGGATAGGCCTCTATCACAGTTGGCTTAACTTTGGATTCCTTCATGAGCAGTGTGTGTGACTAGGGATGGGCACAAAAGGAAAAAGGTATGTTTTTTGTGGTGGCCGGTGGGGTGGGGTGGGGGGCGGGGTTGTCAGGTTTGTGGCGGGCGGGCGGCGAGATGGCGGGGGGCAGCAGCTGGGCGGGGGTGGCGATGGGCAGTGGGGGGACGGACGGTGGTGGCCAGCAGCGGGGGGGCAGCAGGCTGTCCAGCGCCCTCTCTCCATTTTGGCGCCCTAGGCAACTGCCTAGTTCACCTTAATGGAAGTGCCGGCCCTGCCTGTGGTTTGATCATAGTAGATGCTGTCTGGAAGAGGCCATCTGCCTTTGAGAACTCTTTCTGGGAGAATACATTAAGCAGGCATTGTTTCCCTCACCACAGCAATAGTGAAGCAGGAGAAGCTGCATGTGTGGAACTTCAGTTCTCCAGAGGGATAGTTGTATATAGAATGGAGTTATCCTACTCATGCTAATACTTTATGCTGTCAGCACTTCACATTATTGAAATTCCTGCATTTACCTTTCCCCTCTTGGCTTAAACACTTGAATCTGATGAGATTATGTTCTTCTTGATAAATATATTGGTGTTATTTAAAGGAATGGACTTGCTTTCTTTTTTAAAAATGTAGGATTATTTTAAACTAGCAATAGATATTCCTATATGCTTTTTCAAACCCCCCTCCCCAACTTGAAAAAAAACTTTTAAAGTTTTGTTAGAGGAAAGGTATGTGTAAAATGTGCTCTTTGCTAGCTGGCAAAAATGGAGCAAAATAATAGTTGAATGAGATAGAAAGCCATCCTTCCTTTCTATATATTTTGAGTGTTGCTAAATCACTGTCACTTTTCGTCTAGCTTGATGGCTAAGGTGGATGGTTTCTTTCCGTCTCTCTCGGGATGTTATCACAGTTTCTGAGGTTGGCTACCATCAAAACACATTTTTGCCCTATTCCTCATTGCATGTATTAGTTATTCTGTATTCAGGCCCAGCCAATCTCTGATGTTACTCACCTAAGAAATCAGTCTTCTCTGTCACAACTGTACAATTGCTCTGTTAGGAAAGAATATGTTTCCAACATCTGCCTAGGATGCTTTCTCTGAGTGGGTCCCCATCGGAGGAGGTGGGGAGGGGTTGCTGGGGCACCTACAGAATGCTGTGCATCATAAGAACGAACCATTATGAATTGGCTGTTTGTGTCTAATTCTAGTTATAGCACTTTGTGCCATGTCCTTGACCTTTCACCATTGTGCTCTTTTTGAACATTTGTCTTAGAATTACTGTTCAAAGAAGTAGAAAGTATCATTTGAGAGGGAATGGAATGTTTTTCGAGATTCCAACTTCACACATGAAATGGCGGAGAATGGGCAGAAATGTTGGGATATAAGGAAATCAGGTCTTAGGGAATTCAGAGGCAGAGAAGCTAAAGAAAGTGCAGGCTAGATAATGGATTGCGAAAGAGCATTCTGAATGGGTATGTGAAAAACAAGTCTTGAAGAAAAGGGCAAAAAAGAGAGTGGGTGAGAGAGAGGCCTTGAAGAAACTGTACAGCGATGATGATCACAAGGGCCAGGAAGCTTATAGTTATACACTTGTACTCTAAGCCTATTGATAAATGGAGTTGAAATGTGTTTTTCTGAAAACTGAGCAAAGTGAGAATCTCTCCAACGCACCTGAAAACTAAAGATCTTTGTTGATATGATATTTTTACTTTAAGAGAGATGGAGAGTCTTTTCACCAGTGGCATCAGAGATATCCCCAAAGAGTCCGTGCCTGTCATACAATCCAAAGGAGATTCAGACTCAGAACCTGTCCCTCAGCATGAAATCTTTGTCACAACTTGCTCTTTCTTATGTTTTAAATACCATTTGATTATAAACAACATTTCTTCTGAACTGCCACTACAGTATTTTGAAGCACAGGAGCATGTATGTTAGGGAAACAACCGGCAACCTGGATCAGCAGCCAGGCATTCAATCCAGGCAATTTCTGCAATATACTTTACTCCTACTAACTGCTACTAACTTTTTGTGCACCAAACCCTGTGAACAAACTACATTTCATAATGCGGCACGCCTCTACACTTCCATTAATACAAAAATATGATTGAAATGCACTCACATAGTTTTAATGATATCCAGGCCTGTTCCCTTTGTGCTTCTATAGAAACTCATTTTCATAAACATTTTTGGAGCACATGACCTTATGTATGGCCCTGAAGATTAATAGATATGTTGTACTGGCTCTAATTGGCCTGTTCGCCCCTTGATATGTACACATAATTCACATTAAAGCTAATGGAGACTGTGTGTATGCCTAAAGGTTAGAAAGTACTTTGAAAGACTCAGTTACAGTGTGTGCTGTTAATGACATCCTAATTGCAGAGGTGCTGTGTTCTAGCTTGGAAAAGGGAAAAGAGCATAATGGGTGAGGTGGAGAGAATTTATGCCTGTCCAAATACTGCCACATACCCACAATGTAAAATTCACATCATAAAGTTTGACTCTGATGATTTTATCTGGTAACTGCATGCCTGTCACTTTCTCAATGTCTTGTGTTAGTTTTGGCAAGACATTAGATTAGGCCAGTCTGAATACTGTCTACGGTGCTGTCCTAACTTGACATTTTGGTTCATTTGCTACAGTTGGATAGGTGGTGCTGTTACAGCTGGTAACTGCTCCTCCTCCTTACCCTGTTAGGTTATCAAGACAGATAAGATGTTCATAGACTATGAAGAGATTTAGAAGAAGTGAGGAAAGACTGAAAGTACTGGACATGTTTAGCCTTGAGAAGAAAAGAGGGAAGTAGAGATGGGCACGACCAGGAAATTTTTTTTTCGAGTTATCGTTTTTCGGGATGGGTCCGTTTCGGCTCGTTTCCGTTTTTCGCAAAATTTTTCAAAAATTTGTTGTTTTGTCGTGTCATTTTTTCGTTTGTCGTTTCTACCGCGATTTCGCGCAATTTGATGTCTGGCGCGACCGGCGCTATTTTTGCGGGGGCGGGGAGGGGCGGGCGCAGGGCGGGCGGCAGGGGCGGGGGTCCATGTGCGGGCGGCGGCAGCGGCAGGGGGGAGGAGCGGGTGGGGTGGGCGGCGGGTGCGCGGGTGGGCAGCGGGCGCGGGTCCCACAAATGACCCAGAGCAGGTGAAAAACAGTTTGTTAAACTGGGTGATGGACTTGCTGCACAAGACTAGTGCATCCTATATAATATAAATCCACTGCCCTCCAAGAAACCTCCCCTGTTGAAACACTAGAGTGGAATGAGTTCTCCCTCTGTCTCAGAAAAAAAGGTGAGAATAGAGAACTGCTATATTAGGCTTGCTTGCTTCCCAGCCTGAAAGCACTGCACTGCAGCCGCAGTGATGGAGGCAGCCAGGTAAAGTAATTTCTTCTTGCCTTGCCTGCTGCTGCCAATGAACTTTTGAATATGAATAGAAAATAAATGGGAAGAGTATATATATATATATAAATATATATATATAAAATCCACTGCCCTCCAAGAAACCTCCCCTGTTGAAACACTAGAGTGGAATGAATTCTCCCTCTGTCTCACAAAAAAAGGTGAGAATAGAGAATTGCTATATTAGGCTTGCTTCCCAGCCTGAAAGCACTGCAGCAGCTCTGTCTCACAGAAAGGTGAGGAGAAAATAAACAAAACTGCTAGCAATGAAATGAAAAAATGAACTTTGGAAAATAGAAAATAAATATTGAATGGTAGTATATGCAATCCACACACACACCCAGTCAAACCTAAACCAGTATCAGGAAAAAAATCCTGACAAACTGCAGGAATGAACTGTGTTGCTTGCTATTCCCCACAGCAGACGGAATGAAATATTTCCAAATTCCTATTCCTAAAAATTCAATTGAATTCCCTCCCTGCCTGCCTAACAGAATCTAAATGCTCCGCGACCGCGACCGCGAAATCAAAACTACTAGCACAGCAGCCAGCTACACACAGCCCTCTCCCACCCACATACAAGCCCGGACTGCGCTGTTCTGGGGAGTGCCCCGCCTTTTTATACCCTCTTGCACATCCAGAAGTGTCAGTCAAAACCTGGCCATGCGATTGGTGGAATGGGTCCAAAAAATTGCATGGTCCCATCACATGGCCAGCCCATCATTGCTCACGTGTAAAAAAATAAACATAAAAATAAAATAAAATAAAATCAATGGAGACGTTTTATTGCTAGAAAAACCCACTGCTGCTACTGTAAAAAATTCAAGCAGTTAAAATAGCTAATTTTCGCATGTTTCTGTGGTGCTTTGGTGGGTTTTTGGACCACGATTTTTAAAAAAATATTGCGGTCGCCATTTTGGATCCCCCCCGCACCGCATGGCAAATGGATTACGCCGAAGATGCCACCCCCCAGCCTGGTACCACCAGCAGCCCAGGACAGGGGGGGAGGCTGGAGTGGGGACCCCCCCCCCAGAAACCACCCCTCGGGTACGTGCCCTCAGGCAGGCATATTTTCGCCTGCTTTTTTGGCTGTGAATTGGGCTTTTAAAAACTTTTTTTCTGTGCCGCTTGGCATCGCGCTATCGCACGATGCCAGGAACGACAACACGACAAATCAGACCCAATTTGTCGTTTATCGGTTCGAGTTCAAGTTCTGGCAGAGTAATTGTCGTTCTTCGTTTCGTTGCGTAACGGAAACGAGTAATGGAAACGGAAACGAGAATTTCGCCAAGTCGTGCCCATCTCTAGAGGGAAGTATAATAGCACTTTTCAAATATTTGAAAGATTGTCATACTGAGGAAGAGTGGGGTCTGTTCTCAGCCATCCAGGAGTACATAACACAGAGAAGTGGACACCAAACACATTCTGGTTGAATACTCAGAAAAATTTACTAACTGTTAGAGCAGAATGATGGTGGAACCAATTGCCTTAGGGGGTGGTAAGCATTCCAACGCTGGAAGCATTGAAGAGAAAATTGGACAACTCTCTGTCAGATCTGCTTTGACTTCGATTCTTGCAAAATGGGATGCCTTAGGCCCCTTCCAACTCAGTTATTCTATGATTCTATGAAGCTGATTAAATACTTTCTGTGTACTTTCCTTAATTCACTTTTATTACTGACTCATTTTTCAGTGGTTTGTGTGTGCTCTGTGATCTATTGTGGCTTTTTTCCTTTCTAATATGACCGATTTCTGAATCAATTTGAGTACACTAGCAAGCAGCTTGTCACAGGTATCAGTGCCTTTTGTTCATTGGTGTTGTACCCCCACCTACTCCCTTAGGTGTAAAAAAATGTAAGCATCAAGATTCTCACTATTCAGTACGCTCAAACATGAAGGTGTGGGTGGCATAAGTCAGAAGAAGGGTCTGACAGTAATAGCAGCAGGCACACAGACAACTTTCTGTTCAAAGTCTGGAAAAGCAGTGGAAGAATGGTTGAGGGAAATGCACACCTGAGAATGGTCTTTAGTAATTTAATACCCACTGTTACAAAAGTGTTGTAGAAATTTATAATTCCGGTACCTCCCCTATGTCATTTTAGTTAATATAAAAGCTCTCTGGTCTCTTTGCTTTTTCATTATTGTTTTAAAAAATTATTCTTGTCTTTGTATAGGTCAAGTCCGTCTGTTAATTACACCAAGCTAGATTTCCACTGAGACTCCAGCAGTAGTTCTGTCAGCATGTGATCTGTCAAAGCCCCATGAAACCTTCTTCAATGGCTTTTGTGAGTTTAGTGCTTTTGCTGTAGACTTTCTTGTTGTACAAAAGGAGAGCTACGGTGCACTGTTTTGATCAAAGTCCTACTCATATGAGTCTCATCTTTTAATTTAGTCCAGTTTCTGTTCTTTTCCCCCATTTAGGATGGTGGTCCCTCTTGACTAGTTTGTTGAGAAAAGTAGTGTGATCAGGAATTCAGGTGTTCATCTTTCTTTCATGTTAAGAAATGGCAAGTCTAATGGGAAACTGACTTCACTGCAAGATGCCAAAGCAACATCTAATTAGTGCTTCCGAAAGTTGATATCATGGCCTGGTATGTTCTTTTGGATACATTTCTTCCTTCTTTTTTATGGACATTCCAGAAGAATTGTGATAATTCCAGAAAATTGTTTGTCTTATATTCTTTATGTCTGATTTAATATTTTTGCTGCAGATTTTTTTCCTGTCTCTTGATAATTTAAGTAAGACATTGTGAAATGTTGTCTACAGACATTATGGAATCATCTTCTCTATAAATGATTTTACAATGAAGGAATAAACTGAAACACCTTTTCATTTAACCATCTTCATTCACTCAAGATCAATTATGGCAGTCATTTTTGGCATTTTTTTTGGAAAGGTGGGAGAACAAGCTGATGTGTCTTGTTGTGATCTGTGAGTTTACTCTGGGGATGGGCACGAAACAGAAAAATTGTGTTTTACTTCATTTCATTTTGTTTGCCCCTTGTTTCATTTTGTTTCGTTACTAATATTTTTTTTAAAAATTGTATGAAATGAAACTAATGAATCGATTCATTTCTGTATTACACTACTCCCTGGGGTCCTAGAGGCACCAAATTTGGTGGGTACCCTCCGTGGACCCTCCCCTTTAAGCTCTCCGCATTTGGAATGATTTGGGGTTTGGGGGGTCTGAGCTATTAAACTTCAAAGTGAGTGCCCAATGGGAAAAAAAATCTAAGCACCATTTTTCTGTGCTTGGAAGTACTGTTCCCAAGCATCTAGCAGCATGACAATTGCTGTAGACCATCCTCAAGCTCTCCTCTTTAAGGACCCAAAATTTGGAGATTTGGGGGAATGGGGGGGCGAGTTATTCAACTCCAAATAGGGTGTCCCCAGTAGAACTTTTGTAATTTTAAAGTACGTGAAAATACTGATCCCAGGCACCTAGCAGCATGGAAATCACTGTGGAGCATCCTCTTAACTCTCCCCTTGAAGTACTATGGGGGGCCAAGTTATCCTTGGAATCTCCATCTCTCTCTCTTGTGCACATATGCACACATGCAGAGCAATGTGTCGAAAAGCTGAAGGCAGCCTTTACCACTTCTTTTCAGTATGTTTCTTTCCACTCTGTTAGACAAGCCACCTGAACTGACAGGGAACTGGGATGGATGCAATTTCTCTGTTCTCCAGCACCTGCCAGCTGAATGGTTCACTATCTATAGAAAGAATGGAGGAGACAGATGTGGAATCTAAGGATCCTCTTCTGCCTCAATCATCTGCCATTTGTCTCTAATACCACAGGTGTTCTGCTAGTGTATTTATAACCTCCCCTAATGCAAAAATATTTTTCTAATTGCATGTAATTGGCATCTGAGGTATAGTGAAGGAAAGCTCTTTTGTGCTTCTGGCTTTGGCTGCATCTTGGATCAGATTGATACCACATCAGAACAATGTTTTATAGCCTCTGCCAATTTAGTAATCAAATTTGATGTTAGATCTGTACAGAACTGCACATTTGATTGACAGAAAGGGCTGTTATATATGGATGTGATGTGCTATTCATGTATAACAAGATTTGTGAGTGACAGTTTAACAATGGTACAAATTTTATCTTATATACTGTAAATGATTCTTATTGTAGTACAGGCAGTTCTGCACAATACTGTATTATGTATAAACCACACTTCTCCCCTTTCCATTTCACCTTACCCAGTTAATTTTGGTAAGAGTTAAAAGAAATCTTAATTAAGCAAATATTTTATCAATCAATCATATGCTGCTAAGCAATGACGTGTGTTACTGTTTTTGCAAGTAGCACCATGATAATTTTGAGAGACTTAATGCCTAACAAAGGAGAATGACCTACTTGGAGATATTGAATAAAACATTTTGGAAAAGTTTGTCCTCACTTGCATTCATTTGCACTATTGTTAGTGTACTTTTAATTTTTAACAATGTTTCCCAAAAATAATTCCTTTGATCCAGGCATAAGTGATTGCAGTCAAAGTAGTTTCTAGAGGTATTCAAAAACTTCTCCTAGCTCAGAAAATAAATCCAAAGACTTAAAGGAACAGTGAGCTTTAAACTCTCCTGCAATTTTAACCCACTCAGATGGAAGCAACATTATTGTACAGATATGTTAGCAACCAGCCAGCCTTTTGCATTTTAACTGGTTGTCCTTAGCAGATTTCTTCTCTAGGCTTGGTTTTCTTCAGTATTTACCTCTGGGGGCATGGCCTTTTCAGTAGATTGTACCCTTTAGCCAATCATTCTGTCTTCCATGCCCTTCTTCCTTATTTTAGTTGCCAATTTGGAGTGTTCAGATATGAGTTAAGTTGTCTAGCTAGCTAGGCATATAGTGAGGTATATCTGTTGAGGTCAGAATAAAACCTGCAGGGGAATAAGCCTCTATCCCTTCTCCATCATTTAACCATGAAGCTTCTTAGGACGAAGATGTTTAATGAAATGGATTTTAGTAAAATTCAGTAGAGAGGCTTCATGGACAAAATAGAAAGGACAAACCATTCACCCTGGAAGAAACATAAGGGAAGGGCCACTATGTAGCCTGTAATTCTCTTCCCGGGGGGGGGGGGGATGGTGGCTCAGCGAGCTAGAGTACTGAAACTGTCAGCTGCAAAATCGGCAGCTTTGCGGTTCAAACCCTGGGTAACTCCAGCTCATACCAACCTAGCAGTTTGAAAGCATGTAAATGCAAGTAGATAAATAGGTGCTGCCATAAAAAGTGGGAAGGAAAACAGTGTCATGTGTGCAGGAATGCTTTTGGCCCTGCTGGCCAAATTGCCGTGGACTTGCACAACACTGGCTCTTTGGCTTAGAAATGGAGATGAGCGCTGCCCCTAGAGTCGGACATGACTAGCACACATGTGCAGGGTGAACCTTTACCTTTACTTTACCTTCTCTTCTAGTACATGCAGTGGGGCAGCACTTTTTAATTATGTTGAGTGTGTCAAGGGAAGGGTGCAGGGTGCTGTTCCAGTCTTCTGGTTTCTGTTCTGCTGTGCATTGGCTAGAATGGCCAGTGGTCAGGAATTATGTGACCTCTGGTCCAAAATCATCTAGAAAGCATTATGCTGCCTACCCTTGTAACTAAAAGGCTGCAGGGTCATGAGCTGAAGATAAAGGGACTGATTATCACACCTCAGCCTTGGGCATTGCTTCTTTGGAGGACAAAGGAAGTTCCAGGTTAGTTCAAGGAGATTTCTGATTTCTTAAATTCTTTAGAAAGTACTGAGTTTCCAGGAAACTGAAAACAGTGGGCATTTAAATTTGTTGGCAGTGCTGGCATTATTTCAGTTAATTGATGAGGTGCTACAATGCATCTTCGTTGCACAGTTGGTCATGTGACTAGGCATGTGATGAGCACCTGCCCTGTATCTCATCAATTCTTAGAACAATTTACACAAACACCCATAGGGTTCTGGCTAGTAACAGCAACTTGACACGTAAATAAAAAATAATAATACCAGATTCTTTCCATTTTGTATATTGACTGCAGTATAGATCTCTGATTTAGGGTGTGCGTGTGCTAAAAGTATTTGGGAGGAAAGAAAAATAGTCTGGCAATTTATAGGTAATTCGTGCTCTCTTAGATATTTTGTATTATTTATTGATATTTGATGTCTTAACTGTTTTAATTCCTTGTTGTAAGCCGCCCAGAGACCTTTGGGTAGTGGGCGGCATATAAGCTGTAAAAATAAATAAAATAAAAATAAAAATAAATAAATAAACTTGTTGCTTCTTAAAATATTAATTATGTGTCTTATTGGGAAACTGTTATTTATGTTGTACCCCACCTTTTAGTGTGTGTGTTTTTAAATTTGGGGAGCTTAAAATTAATATAGAGAACCAAACATCACATTCTCAATAGAGGCAAAAGATAAAAAAAAATGAATCAGTGAACATAGAAAATTGATGAACAACAGCCTTCAGGGAAACACCTGGCCAAAAAAAATTCTTTAATGCTATAAGCATCTAAAACAGAGATTGGAAATGTTTGGCCTCGAAACCAAAATCCACCTTATCAACCCAGCATGTCTAGTTCAGAGATCTCAGAGAAGGCCGCTTCTCAAAGCCCCACCCACCAGGTTGGTGAATCCCCAGACTGACAAAGGACTCTTCTATGACTTGAGGGAACATTTTGGAGGTTCCCTGTGGTCCTTCTGCTGGTGGAAAGCCTCTTTTGTTCAGCCAAGCATCTGGAGGACAACTTCAAAGAGACGGACCACTTGGGATGCACAGTCCTCATTCATTTTGTTTCCACCATGCTCACACTTAAGGCGAATAATGGCTGAAATCTGTGTGATTCTTGCAGTAGCGTCAGGGTTCCTCTCCCTGCTGCAGCAAGAGAAACGTGCTGTAGAGATTTTCCCAGCCCTTTGAATCAAGCTTCCAGGGTTCATGGGGAGGTGCTGCTCCAGGAGGCAAGGGCATTGCCCACTTACCACCCTTGCCTACAGAAAGTGCTGTCTCCGATAGAACAACAGCATTGGATTCTAGCTAATACCCTTTTGTGGTTTTTGTGTGTTATGAATAACACCACTGTTCAATGTAAAGGTGCCTCATTATAAATATATTTAAAAGGTGTAGCCAGTGACCCACTTTAAAGTGTAGCTGAGAAAGATCAATGGGACTGTATTCTTATGTGGCTTTTAAAGGTTGAATGTGAGTCTTGCCACAGCTGCTCGTTTTGTCAGTGGACTTCCTCGTCTTGGCCAAGCCATACTTCAAAACACTGATATCACACAGTACCTCGAGTTCTGCTTTGAATAGATTGCACTCCTTTGGACCGTCATTCTTTGCCTTCCCTTTGATAGTGTATTAGGAGTTGTTAGGATTTTGAAGAGTTATTTTTAAAATGCCGTTGTCGTCTTTGTGCATTTCTGAGGATATTGTAACTCAAAATGTAAAACTCATTCATCCACAGCTGTGGCAGCAAAAAAAAAAAAAAAAAAAAAGACTAGTCTCGGGCCAGTTGGATCCCTGTTGAGATTTCCATGGAAGCATGTTACAAAGCATGATTTCACACCCACACCCACCCACACACACAAAGATATATTAATTTGGCTGTGGTCATGTGAAATGATGTTTTTATTTCCCTTTTTACTGTTCTCTATTTAGAAACCAAATCTATCCAGTTTCTATGGTTTTCATGTCCTACAAAAGCTGCAAATGTGAGGGTTCTGTTGGATCAGTTCAAAAGCCTGTTTGGTCCAGCATTCTTTTCATAAGGAGTCCAACCTGATGTTTACAGGAAATCCACAGCCGGGTGTGAATGCGATTCTCCTCATATTCCTTAGCAATAGGCATTTGAAGGCACGATGCCTCTGATACTGAAGGCAATATATAGCCAGAGTGCAGCCACAAATAGCTTTATCTGCTCTTAATCTTTTTTTTTTTTAACTCATAAAATTGCTGGTCAGGACTATATCTTAGAATAGTGCTAGCCACAATTTAACTATACAGTGTTTCGAGGAGATCTTCCTTTTATCTGTCTGGAACTTTCCACCACAAAAGCATATAAAATCATCTGGATTTTAATAACATAGGAAGCCACTTTACACCCTTGGTCTATCTACCCATGAATAGTGGATTCCAGCTGGCAGTATCTGTCCAGGTAGAATTATTACATAGTCCTAGCTGTAGATGGCAGGGTTTGAACCTATGACTTTCTGCATACAAAAATATTCCCTTCCAATTTACCATGGCCCCTCAACTAATGTTATCAGAGAAAAGGAGAAAAACGGCTCTTGGCCACTTTCTTCAAGCCGTGCATAACTTTAGATTGGTGCTTAGCAAAGGGTGTGTGTGTGTGTGTGTGTGTGTGTGTGTGTGTGTGTGTGTGTGTGTGTGTGTGTGTGTGTGTGTGTGTGTGTGTGTGTGTGTTTTAAATTATAATTTGTGGAATCCACCAGTCAGCATTGCCACTGGAGCATTGTGGCTTTAAGATGCTTTAGAGCAGTAGGGATATAGACAGCACTCTCAGAAATTACACCATTAGCACTGCTGGAAGCATTAGCAGCCTTTTGAAAAAGCTGTGGATATTTTCCAGAGGGGAAGAGTTATATGAAAGAAAGGCAAACTAGAAAGCAAACCACAAGTGTTGTTTCAAGGGAGGCATCTACAAGCTGGCAGTGAGTGATGCTGGGCCCTAGTTCTGCAGCTGTAAAAAAATGGAACAGACTTTGGTGATGGCCAATGTCTTAACTGGCTACAACTAGCATGCTGCTCTGTAACAGGTCATTTCCAAACTCTGCCTTGCAAAACTGAGGACACAAATGGTGATGTACCTGCTACTTTTATTATCCATGTTTGTGTGCTTTATATACTAGGATGTGGAAGTCACTGATCAGGGAGGAATTTGTTTGTAGAGCAGGCCTACTTCAATAGGTAATGGATCCCATTTATTGAACTTTCTGCTGTTCCTCCCATGGATTCCAGACAAGAGTGGAAACCCAAAGGGGTTAAGATGGCCAAGGGCCAGCCCCTAAGCTAGCTATAGTGCATCCAGATCCTTCTCAACCTATATAGGTTAGAAGTTGTGTGTGTATTGTGTCGTTACAGTCGTGACCCCATGTCCATGGAGTTTCCTTGGCAGGAATACTGGAGTGGTTTGCCAGTTCCTACTCCAGGCGCCTGCAGCACCTGGTATTCCCTGGTGGTTGCCCATCAAAATATTAACCAGGGCTGACCCTGCTTAGCTTCCAAAATCAGGCGAGATCGGATGTGCTCAGGGCATCTAGGCAGCATGTTAGCAGTTACTTAGAGCTAATCTCATTCTGGCCTAAATTTATTCCACCCAATTGCTGTGTCCCTTGGGTTGAAAATATTTGGATCAGAGAAAACCCAGCTCCTCAATTGTTCTGTTCCTTTTCCATCACCTTTTTGGCCTGTTTGTTGGCAAACTTTACCCAGTGGTAAAGCAAAGCAAAGTGTTTTGCTTATATAACCGCCCCATACTACTTCAAGTAGTCTCTGGGTGGTTTACAGTTTAATCACAGTATGCAGGCTACACATTGTTTACCAGCCTCAGAAGGATGGAAGGCTGAGTCAACCATGAGCCTGCGACCTGGGACTGAACCCCAGGTCGTGAGCGCAGTTTTACCTTCGGTACGGGCATTTGACCACTGCACCATGGGACAGATTTGTTTGCCAGCAGATCTTCAGATCAACCAGCAGATGAGTTTTCTCTCACTGCAAGACAATTTCTGCTGCCAAAGGAGGTGTCCAGCCTGCTCCTAGCCCTCTACATCTGGTGCATCTTTGAGGAAGGATTATACTCTCTTCTCTTTCTATGGAATGAAGACCTTGATTCTTTGTTTCTCATTCTTGTACTGTTGCATTGTTTTGTGACTACATCATATCTCTTTGGGGAAACAGATGCTTAATCTGTTCTAATTTCAGTGGGGCTTTTAAAGATTGTGTTGCGTTAAAATCGATAAGATATGTTATAGTCTTAGGATGTAAATTTAATATTGGGAGCATAACTTCAGAAATATGTCTACATATAACAAAAAAATCCTCAAGTTCTAGTTCAGAAAAACAAAAGAGGATATTAAACAAATATCTCACAATAACTGTAAATGCTTAAATTATTTCTGTTTTTCTAAAGCAACTCTCAGAACAGAAACAATAAAACAATGAACTGAAGTTAGGAAAGCCCAACTCTGTTGAAAGAATACTGTATCCATGAGATTGTTTAGGGGTATAACTTCTCCACTCAATATTACCTGCCATGTATTACAAATTCCTGACTTCCCTAGTATTAAAGGATTTGATAAGGAGCCAAATCCATTATTACACCTAAGAATGTGTGGCTGGAAAAATGCCACATCTATATTAATATCGATGGCCAAACAACCACGTGGTTCAAAAACATACTGGCTAGAGTCCTACAACTTATTTCTGTTTAAATCTTTGCGTTTCAAAATATTTTGCAAGCTCTCTCTGGTCCCTCTACTGCAGGAAAAAGGGGGTACTAAATAAATAAATACATAAATAAATGAATAAAGTCTGACAGGTGTGAGATGTATTAATATCAGTGGGAGAATGGACAACTTTTATGTAGCTGTTCATGAATTCTGTGTTCCATCCGCAGCGATGCATATTAATGAATTCTTAGTTTGCAAATTCAATATTCACACTGAAGCAGATGGTGGAGGTCTCAAAGGGGCGAGGAAGATATTTTAAACAGCTGGGAAAGAGCCCTAGCCCTTTGGAAATGCTGGAGGGCTCCTGCCAGTCAGAGTGGACCATTCTGGGCTAGAAGGAGCAGTGGTATGATTCTACATAAGGCAGGTTGATATGTTCCTAAAGAAGTCTGTCTTATAGAGTGTCAAATACAATGAATGCAATACAATTTAAAATTTCCCTGCGAATTAGAATCCTGTTTTCTTGTGCTCATGGGTAGCAAAGGAACTCCTTTACAAGTTCATCTTGCTCCATGTATAAGAGGACAGGAAATCCAAAGATGGGGGAAAGGCAGCTATAATTTGCCCCTCTTTGTGTGAGCTGTCTACAAGTGTAATCATAAGCCTGAGCAGATGTTGAATTGTGGCTCCTTTTCTCAGTCTAGATATAATGTCAGAAGCCCAGATCATGTAAGATAGGACCATCAGCTTGGATAAGGTCTAATAAGAGCACAACTTGAAACACTCAGCTAAATCCGCCGGGCAGCTGCCTGACATGCTGGTATTATCCCAGTTTCCTCATCTGTAACTTCTAACATTAGGGCTTGGTATGAAAGGCTTGTGATGTTGTGGGGATTCCTCTGCCATAAGAGGGAGCCATGGCTAAGGACCCGGTGACTATTTTTCCCCATGGAGTCAAATACAGTGATCTCCTGCTTATCGCTGGGGTTAGGGACCTGACCTGACCCGTGATAATTGAAAATCCACAATATGTGGATGCAGGTTGAGTCAGACCTTGGGGGGGCCCTCTTGTACTTACCCCCAGCCCGGCCCAACCCTGAAAGGCTCTCGGAGGCCTCAGAAATGATTTTCAGCGATCTGGAAGTCACTTCTGGTTTGCAGGAAGGCCCTTTTGGGGCCTCCAGGAAGGCCCTCACAGGCCTCTTTGAGGCAGCTCCAGTCCTGCAGTAACTATGGGTGGCTTGAAACAGGACTTTCACCCATTACCCTAAGGGGCCTTTTTTATATATTGCAGTCCCGCGATATAGCGAGACCGCAATATATGAACCACGAAAGGGTGGAGGACCACTGTATAGTATTTCACTCATCCTTTGTTAGCAGTCAAGGGTGATGGGCGGTACGTCTAGGAAGATTGGGTCAGAACTTGTGGCAAAAAGGTTTCCAATGAGGGCGTGGGGGGAGTGGACTTGTCCCTGCTTCAGTCCGGCCCACAACTAGGGTCTGTAACACCTGCCACCCCCCTTGTGGGGAGGGAGAGTCATGTGGAATAGTACATGTACTATTTTGTCACTTTGATATCCTCCCATGTGCCCCGCCTGCCCCACCCCACCCCAGTTGCAGCCCTGGCTGCAGTTGATTATAGCAAAATAATTCCAGTTGAAGAAAATGTGCACATAATCCAGTACTTTAAGCAAAACAAAAAGTACATAAGTGTTTACTTAATCCAGAATTAATACAAACTGGGCCCTTACAAGTTGATTGTTGTAAAAAATTATATTAAATAAGTCCACATTGCTACAGGGAAGGTTCTTCTAAGGTCAGATGTCACTTGCCCTTTGGACAATGTTCCTCTAGATCAGACCCAATGCAAATGAAAAATCTTCACAAGCATCACAAATTGGATAATCTCATATAATGGTAGCTTCTCACATAACCAGATATATACTGGCTTACTGATGTTTTTTCTCTCTGTCTGTGGACCAAATAAAATAAAAGCAGTAGTTTGGTTTGTGAGAAAAGTTAGGAAATTAGGATTTTCTGAAAATGGATGGGAAAATATAGAATTTGTCTATAAATATGCTGGGAATGATTATGAATGCAAATTTCCAAAGGGGTATAGTTGCAATGGCATATGTTGCTACCAGCATATTCATATTTGATGTTTAGCAAAATGGAAGCTTGCTCTGCTCTGGGCAAAGTGCCACATTAATGCTTGTTAGTTTCTCATTATCTCCCTGCTGCTGTGAGACATTCTGTAGTTACTCATAACTTGTAATGAAGTGCTAAAACATTTGCTGCAGAGAAATTGTGAAATTGCTGTGCTGCTAAGTATTGACACAGTCTGTAGCTCCGCAGAAGTACAGGCATGATGGAAACATAAACGGATGCTCACAACAGTTTGTGTGGTGTTGTACATTGTTTCTGATTCAATATGTTCATACTTAGCTGTTTTTAATTGCATTACCTGTCTTGACATTACACATAGATAGCCCCTCTCAGTGTTCTTATTGTATTTTTAATTGCAAGAGGTAACAGCTGTAACTGCAGGAATCATATTTTAACAAATTGCATATTTTTCAACTACAACTCCCCAAATCCCTGACCTAGCATATTGACTGGGTACTTCGAAAAAGTCACATTTCCAAGCCTTATCTTCTAAGAGTAGTCATCAAAAGAGAGCATTGTTTAATATGTACGTAGATTCTTAGGTTTCTAAAAATAATAATAATAATCGAGCTGCCTCCTGTTCAAGTGTTCTACTTAAATTAATTCCATTTCCCTTAGGAGGTGTTAAAACAAATTAGCATATTGATTATTGATAATCTGAATGCATACTGCATATTGATGATTGCCTTACATGACATCCAAACCTTGAGCAAGAGTTGACAGATATTCTTCTGTCATATAGAACAGATAGATCAACTTTGCTGACAGTTGCCTTGAAAACTTGTATTTGATCAGTTCCAGGCCAAAGGACAATGAAGAGTTTTCTGTTATATGCAAGCAATTTCTTTTAAGTCTGTCTTCTGCAAAGGCATTAACTGGGATGTTAGGGAGGAAAACATGAGAATCCCTATTGTTGTATAAATGAAGAGTCTGGCAGCATCCCTGCCAAGACTGCCCTGTTGGGAGCAGTTCATGACTTTTGTGGGAGCTATGGGCCCATTCTAGTAGCTATTTGACCCCACCAGTTCTATGAGGCATACTCTAGACCTGGTTTTCTACAGTAAATGAGATGCTGATGATCTGGGTATGGGGAAAATTCCATCTCTTTTCACAAACACATCTTTGCTTGCTAGAGTGGGACCTCTTGGAATGCGAACCCTCTGCAGAAGTGGGACACTGAGTGTTCCATCACAGAAAACTAGTGTGCCCCAAAGGCCTTTTGACAGTAATTGGGAATGTCCCATTCTTTCAATAAGCAATTTTATCAAACCCCAATGATCTCTAAAAAGGGACACTCATTCCTGGGCATCCTCTTTCACTGAGCAAAGCCAAACAAGAACACTGATTCCCCCCTCCCCCCGAGGCTGTAGTGTAATTAATGGGATGGTAACTAAAATAATAGTGGCAGAACTTGGTAACGAATCCATCTGAACATGGGTGAAGGCCATTTGAAGCCAACTTCATGGCGGTGACGGTGGCAAACAAATTGCTCTTTTCTATCCGTGCAGAGTAATCTGACCTATACTTTTCTGCGCAGTCAAAGGGTGTCCGTGTAGTGAATAATTTGCTTGATGCTACAAAAACAAAACAAAGCAAAAGCCCACTCTGATCCATTCTGACTTGGATACCATACTTTGAACGGGGGCAGCTTGTGTAAATGAGGCTGTGGCTTGTCCAATAGCAATGGATAATTCCAGTTTTCACAAGGATATGGGCAGGATCTTGGAAAAGTGAAACTTGCAGTGTATCTGTCTGCACTACCTGCCCTTCAAATGCAGTCTGGAGAGGGGCAATACTGAATGTTGAAAGCCTGTTTCAAATTTTCAGATCACCATCTTAATATTGCAGAATCAGTGTCCGCCTTCAGATGCAACACTAAGCCATATGGTAACTTGCAATGTCTTCTGCTGCTACTGTTTTGGCTGAAAAGGGGAGCTGATAAACAAGTCATGGGAACTCCATCCAAAACTTGTTCAGCATGATGTCCCAATCTGGAATCCTGGCTCTTCTGTTCCAAAACCAACCAGAACAGGAACCCAGGAGCAAACCATTATTGAATCTGAATGCAACTCCTGATTGTTTGCAGGACTATGTGTGCGGGGAACCAAGTGGGAGCAATCAGGCAATGCTATTTTGATCAAGATGTGAGGGATTCAGAAAATATGGGCATATTTTGATGAATAAATGTGTCCATTGAGCTTCAGTGTGTGAACCAGTTGGTGAGTGCAAATTATTAGTGACTGCCTTGGATAGTCTTATTTCTATTGTCTCATTAATATATCCTTTTTAATTAGCAGCAGAAGGACCATTTTTAGCAAATTGTCCCATCTACTGCAACAGTAAAAGCTACATATGGAAGTAACATAGGAATGGTGGAATGATATACTCAAGATTAAATGCCAAATGATGGCAATTATATACTTTATGTTTGCAGTATGGATTGAAGAATGTTAGCCTCAGGTACCTATATCTGTGTTAAACTAATGGTTAGAACCTTCTGCAACACATAGGCATCAGAGTGCTAACACAAAACATTTAAGTGTCACCGCTATTCAGAAACCAGGACAAGATTTTACAATGTTGCCAGAGTTCCATTATTTAAGAAATACCTACTGCTGTATGTAAAGTACTCAATATATTTTAAAAGTTTAAGGTCATAAATCTGATGGTGTAGAAAGCTCTAGAGCAACAACAATCATAATAATTCTTATTTACCACCTATTCTGGTTTATTTATTTATTTCCTGCAAGGATTCTTCTAATGTCTGGCCCAGGAGCCACTGACTTAATCATTAGATTTATATTTCCTGTCTGTAGAGTGCTGAGAGGTCAGTGAAATCAGAAAACATTGCCTTCGGCCATCCATTATGAGTCACAGACCTGGCCTACTTTGTTGAAAGCAAGTATCGGGCTATCTAAGACGGTTTTCTTTAAAAGCTGGGTTGCTTACTTCCCTTCCCTTCTACTCAGTCGAAGAAAATCTCCCAAGATTTTGAAGCTTCTTAGCAATTTGCTGAGACAGCAAGTGATCTGACTGACCTTGGCCTTCCATTTTTGCCAACTCCTTTGAAGAAAAGCTGGTGCTTTTTTTTCCATTCAAGCTGTGAGTTCCAGGATAAAAAGCTGCATTTTTAAAAGATGTTTTGGAATAATTTTGCTTCTGTGTCACCTTAAAGTAAAAGGAGGGAGTGCTACCTGTTAATTAGAATAGATGTATTAATCAGTGAGCCTAGATGTCCTAGGCACATCCAATCTCTCATGATTTCAGAAGTTAAGCAGGGTCGGCCCTGGTTAGTACTTAGATGGGAGACCACCAGGGAATACCAGGTGCTGTAGGTACCTGGAGTTGGAACTAGCAAACCACTCCTCTATTCCTGCCAAGAAAACTCCATGGACATGGAGTCACGAAGAGTTGGTCACGACTGTAATGACATACACAAACACAAACACACACACACACACACACACACACACACACACACACACACACACACACACACACACACACACACACACACACACAATAATCAGTGAGGATGTCAGTCATTAGGCACAAATATAGGAGGCCTGTAACTGTTTCTATCTGCTCTACTTATTTAATTTGTATACATTACACTTTCCCTAACCTACTTTCTTGGCCTCTGAGACAGTTATTAATTTGCCTGCTTATACCTGGTATCCAAGTTATTAATTACACCTGTTCAGAGATCAGCTGAGGCCAGGCCCACTCGGATGTTGCGGGCGCGCTCACTCAGGGTGGCCACCCCAAGGGAGGCCCGAAAATCGACAACCCATAGTCGCGCCTTCTCGGTGGTCAGCCCTTCCTTGTGGAATCAGCTACCGAGTGAGTTTTGCCTTGCATCGTCCCTGCCTCCCTTCAAAAAGGCTCTAAAAACCTTGCTCTTTAAGGAGGCTTATGGCGACCTTATTTCTGTTTAGTTTTTTTTCTTTCTCCCTTTTTTCCTTTTTTTCCCTCGCCCGCTGCCTTTATTGAGGGTTTTTTATTGACTAGTGCCTATCGCTGCTGTCCCGCCAGTGCTTTTACTATTTGTTTTAATAATTGTATTTTACTGGTCTTTTTTGTAAACCGCCCAGAGTCCTCCAGGGAATGGCACAGAATATAAGTGCAGGAAATAAATAAATAAATAAATAAATAAATATATTATTCCTGCTATATCTTGTTCATTCAGAGCTTAAAAGGGTTACAATATCTTTCCCTGTATAAGACTATATTTTTGTGTAAAATTGTTGGACCCAAAATTGAGGGTCGTCTTGTACATGGAAGTAAGCCAAGGAGAGAACCACCTGGTTGTGAAATTTTGGGTTGGAAAAGTAGAGGTCGTCTTATATATGGAGTCATCTTGTAGATGGGAAAATATAGTGCCTTTTGGACATTGGGTGTAGAGATGGGCACGACCAGGAAAAATGACGTTTCGAGTTGTCGTGTGTTGGAGCCGGCCCGTTTCGGCTCGTTTCCGTTTGTCGTGAAATTTTTCAAAAATTTGTCATTTCGTTTGTCGTTTGTCGTTAGTACTGGTTTGGGGGGGTAGGGTAGCGGGCTCCTGGAGGCACCTCTCTGGGGTGGATGCCTCCTCTGGCCCCCTACAAAGGGAAAAGAAAGGGTACATGACTGTGTAGCCATTGCGTACCAAGTGGCACTGGCAGAGGCACCTCTCTTTTGGGTGCCTCTAGCTCACCAAGAAGGACAGCATACTGGCGTACAGGTTTGGAGTTTTTTTGAACTTTGGACTGTGAGTGAGGTGAGAGAAGAATGCCTCTGCTGGGCGCCCTCTGACTCACTAAGAAGGACAGTGTACTTGCGTGTAGTGCTATGCGAGTACAGATCTGGCTTAGGGTTGGGGTTAGGGTAAGGTTAGGGTGAGTTAGTGGGCTGCACCTCTGGGTGCCTCTGACCCACTAAGAAGGACAGTGTACTGGCATATGGGTTAGGGTTAGGGTTAGGGCTAGGGCTAGGGCTAGGGTTATAGTGGGCTTTTTATGCCCGACTGGCACATCCCAGAAGTCTCAGTCAAAACCTGGCCAAGTGGCCATGCGATTGGTGGAATGGCTCCAAAAAATTGCATGGTCCCATCCCATGGCCAGCCCATCATTGCGCAGGTGTAAAAAAATAAAAATAAAATAAAATAAAATCAATGGAGATGTTTTATTGCTAGAAAAACCCACTGCTGCTACTGTAAAAATTCAAGCATTTAAAATAGCTAATTTTCACATGTTTCTGTGGTGCTTTGGTGGGTTTTTGGACCACGATTTCAAAAAAAATATTGTGGTCGCCATTTTGGATCCCCCCGCACCGCATGGCAAAAGGAGATGACGAGACTGATGCCCCCCCAGCCTGGTACCAGGTCCAGCAGCCCAGGACAGGAGAGGGGGGGAGGCCGGGGACCCCCAGAAACCACTCCTCTGGTAGGTGCCCTCAGACAGGCATATTTTCACCTGCTTTTTTGGCCCGAAATCGGGATTTTTTTATTTTTAAAACTTTTTTTCTATGCTGCTTAACATCGCGCGATCGCCGTGCGATGCCATGAACGACAACGACAAATCAGACCCAATTTATCGTTTATCGGTTCGAGTTCGAGTTCTGACGGCTTAATTGTCGTTTCCGTTGCGTAACGGAAACGAGGAACGAAAACGGAAACGAGAATTTCGCCTCTGCTTGCCTCAGTGGCTAAAGAAATTTTAAAGGACCTGTGCTTCTCCCCCAATGCACCCAATTAGACATGGGCACGACTTGGCGAAATTCTCGTTTCTGTTTTCGTTGCTTGCCTCAGTGGCTAAAGATATTTCAAAGGACCCACACTTCTCCCCAATACACCCAAGTGGGGGTAAAGGCGCAGGATTTTTAAAATGCCTTTGAGCCACCAAGGCATGTGATTGCTTTGGTTGCTAAAGACATTTTAAAAGACCCACGCCTCCCCCCCCCAACATGCCCAATTGGAGTGAAGGTGCAGGTTGTTTAAAGTGGTTTCCCATAGGAATGCATTGCTTTTCAGTGCATTCTTATGGGAAACCTTGCCATTAACGAAAAACGAAACTGAATAAGCGGAACATTTCCAGTTTGTTTCATTTTTTTTCTTAAAAATCAGTTTGTTTTGTTTTTGTTATAAAATAAAATGCAAAACAAAAAACAAAAAAAATCACTTCATGCACATCTCTGACAAGATTCTCTAGAAAAGGCAGTGATGCTGGAAAAGGTTGAAAGTAGCAGGAAAGGAGGAAGACCAACTAGGAAATGAATTGATTCCCTAAAGAAACCACAGTCTTGACTTTGCAAGAGCAGAGCAAGAGTGTTGCTAACAAGGCATTTTGGAGATCTGGTATTCATAGGGTTGCTGTAAGTGGAAGGTGAGTTGATGGGACAGGACAACAACGACTCATGAACAGTGCTGTTTAGCCAGTTTTCTCAATGGGAAAATGATACTGTCTTTTGGGTTTACTCTTACCAGAATTATCATTTTTCTTTTTTTGTGTGTTGCCTGCTATTCAAGTGTTTGAAAGCTTACAGTGGTTTCATTATTCCCCTCAATTTAAAAGGCTTAACAAGTCAAATGTAACATGTATGTGTTGTGCCGTTACAGTCATGACTGACTTCGTGACTCCATGTCCGTGGAGTTTTCTTGGCAGGAATACTCAAGTGGCTTGCTAGTTCCTACTCCAGGCACCTACAGCACCTGATATTCCCTGGTGGTCTCCCATCCAAGTACTACCCAGGGCCGACCCTACTTAGCTTCTGAAATCAGGCAAGATCAGATGTGCTTAGGGCATCTTGGCAGCTAAATGTAACTTAATGGGAGGCATAATAGTTAAGCATCTCTCTTCTAAATAATGCTCCTTTTCCACTGGATTGCTTACATTCCTATACTTGGCCTTCAAAAAACAGATTACCTGTGTGTATATATGTGGGAGTTAAGTGTGAAACAATGCTTTGGAATAAAGAATAATAAACCTCTGGAACGCAGACTACTATGGAGTAAAAACCTAGAGCTTAACAGCTTCCCTTTCAAATTTATCTTTCTAATGAGTATTAAAGAGAGGGTAGATCTTGAAATAAAATTATCTGGATAAAAAATTAGTATGCTTATGCAAATAGCCAAGCCATGACTTTGTAATTTGTAATGGCATTAGTCTTGGCAGTGTTTACACTTGTTAATGACTTCCTTTATGAGTGATAATTGATCTGACTCATTATCATATGAAATCCTTGATCATATGCCATTAGTTTGGAATGTAATGAATGGTTTGTTTGATTTTTGCCATAATGAACTAATTAGACTAATTAAAATCAATATGTGTGCCAATATGAGACTTTACATCCTAGCGCTGCTGCTGTCTCTGGAAGTTAAAAATCAGCAACTCTGAAAGAAGGCATCGAGTGTTGATTTATGAGCACTTGATGAACGTGATGTAGAATAAATTGTTTGTAGTGGAAGAGACATTATTAGAGATGAACAAGATAGTAAGTGCATTGTAGGGTCAGCAATAAGGTCATACTTACATATGTAGTTGCATGTCACCTTGAACCTTACTTAATAGATCAAGATGCTCTAAAGGAATGCTTTAATGTATCCTGAAATTAAAATGTGGTTCCAAATTTACATGCAAATATTCCTTAAATAAACAAGCATTTATCTTAAGAAGGGTAAATAAAATCAACAATGAAACATGACTAAAACAGCAGAGTTCAGCACTCCATTTAAAAACCCTCTCAAATCACCAGCCATTAGGGAAAAGCCTGGCTGAAGAGAAAGGTCTTTTGCTGCTTACAGAACAACAAAGGTGGAGCCAGCAAGGCTTCCCATGGGAGGGAGTTCCAGAGTCTAGGAGCAGTAATAGAAAAGGCCCTATCCCATGCTCTCACCAAGCACAACTGTGAGGATGGTGGGACCAAGAGAAATGCCTCCCCTGATGGTCTTAAAGCCTCGGCAGGCTCATCGAGCGAGAGGTGGTCTTTTAGATAGTTTGGACCCAAGCCATTTAGGGCTTTCTAGATTAAAACGAGAACGATGAATTGTGCCTAGAAACAGACTGGCAGCCAGCGCTGCTGCTACAATGGGAGAATTGTATGCTCCCTGTAACCAGCTCCAGTCAGCAATCTGGCTGAAGCATTTTGGATCCTCTGGAGTTTCTGAACACTCTCCAAAGGCAGCTCTACATAGAGTGTGTTATAGTAATCCAACAGAGATATAACTAAGGCATGTGTCACCATGGCCTTATCAGACCTCTAAATAAATGACAATACTTTCTTTGGCAATACTGGGCCAGAAGAACAAATTGTCTGACTCAATATAAAGCAGCTTATGTATGTACAGTGTATGTACAGAACAGCAGTGAAATGTAGTGCAACATCCAAATTATTAGAATCGGCTCCTGTTGTCTGTGTACTTCTGGCTGCATAGGTTAAATTTCTAAACATGCAGAGATTTAACAGAGGTTCTCCAGCCATCTAATATACTACCCTTTCAGCTCTTAATTAGAAATTCAAATGATCGTTCAAAGACACATAATTATTAAGAATTGCTAACATGAAGTAGGGACTACATCAAAGAGAAGGAAAGAGGTATTCAGGTTTGGACTTCCTCTGTGTTAATCTGTCAGAATTGTAAAATTTGAAAGCCTCATTATCACACTGTTAACTTGCCAGAAGTCAGTTCCCCTAGCCTTTTGGTGTATAATGTCTTCACTTCTATTCCAAAAATTCTCAGCCTCATCCTTTGTAGTCCCCTCTGCCTCATTTAAGTGACTGGGATTCTAGTTACACGTTATAACTTGCGGTATTACATGTAAATCATAATGGCTAAAATCCTGTTATTTAGCACAGTAAGTTGCATGAGGGAGTCAACAGTTCTGTAGGTTCCATTAAAGTAAATGGGACAACTTTAGTTGCAACTTGCAACTTAATTTTGATTAATAAGCCATAACCAAAGTAGGGCTCTGTGAATCAGTGGAAATTAAGAAGGAATTGTATTTTTGGAGAGGGTTGTATTTTTAAATCTTATATAACGTTTACACTTATATTGTCTCTTGTTTTTATATTGTACAGTATTTGTTTTGTTGGGTTTGTTGCTCACCACCTTGAGTTGCCTTTGTGCAAGATGGGAGCATATAAAAACTAAACTAGACTAAACTAGACTAGAGCTACACTCAGCATGGCTTACTACACTATGCAACAGGATTTCAGAAAGTGACTATTAATTAGAATTTATACAGAATGCTTTTAAGTGTTCAGAATTCCTTCATATAATATTATCTTTAAAAAAACCACCTCAATAGTCATACCACTATTTACTATTCTTTTATTTTAAGGGCAGTCTATTACAAATTTCACTGGTTTCAAATCAGTGACTTCAAATATTCTAGGTCCCATTGTGAGACCATGGGAGACACAGGAGTTGCACTGCCCCCTCTAATGAAGGAGATAACCGAGAATCCCTCTTTTGGGGGCATAGAGGCAGGAAAGGAGTGTTTTAAAGGGACAGGAATTGGGAGTAGTGGTGGAGTCATGACCGAGTGCTGGGCAAAGGAGGAAGAGATAGAGGAGGGAGAAGAATTGATAGAGGTGGTGGAAGAGGATCTTTGGATGCGGGAATGGGTCCCCTTCAAATTACTCCAAGAGGCTGCTGAACAGGAGTGGCATACTAAGAGAGCCTGGAAACCACCTTACTGGTGGGGAAAAGAGGAACGAGAGATTGTATAGAGAACATCAGAGACGTCTCACTTCCCCTGGTAGCAGTCCTGGGAAGACAGCCTTCCCCCTGCCTGTATGCAGAGCCCCAAGCCAGAAAGTTTGGATATCTGATTATATTGAATCACCATTAATCACAATCCAAGGTCAGACAATTTTTTAGAGACAAAGGAAAGAGTGTTGATGTTCAGAATGTTTATTCCACACCAAAACACAGTGCCAATGTACAGGAGGGGAGAGAGAGAGACAAATCTGTAAATTGAGGCATGGCTACTGGACTTTTTCTTGAGAGAGAGAGAAACGTTTTGCTGCTCATCCAAACAGCTTAATCAGTCTGAGGGACCAACCCAAGAGAAGATTGTTGTGTTTAATAAACCTGTTAAAACAAAAGAATTGACTGAGCCTGGTGGTTCTGAAAGAGGGGGGGGGGTCTGCTGACTTGCCCAATAGTCACACTGATAGTATTTTTGATACTAGGATTCCCCAATCTCTTTTTACTTACATATTATTTTGGGATCCTTTTTTGCTCTCATAATCCAGCATTACATGGCTGGCACCATGTTCAAGTAAAACATGGGGCTTTGAACATTTGTGCAATTAAGCACTCAATCATGATAATTAATAAGTGTCTCACACAGTAAAAACACACACAGTAATTAATGGGGATTGCTTGACTAATCTCCTCTGACTACTCCTGTCATGAGAATTGCACTATGTTTGAATCAGTAGCTTCTGCATTCATACATAGTAATTTATCTTCATCCTGCAAAGCTCATGCTTTGAGCAACAGTTTCTTTTTTGGTGAGAGTCATGAAGACTGACTTAGATGCAGTGAACATACATTGCAAAATCAGACACTTCCGGGCTTTTATGTAGATTAACTGCTATCCTAGAGAAACTACCTTGCTTGGTGCTGGAAGCAATATGCCCTGACGGCAGAAATGAGAGTCTTTTTGTCTGAGATATATTCAGTATTCCTATAATCAGCCTTATAATCCAAGACACATAACCAGTGTCCTTGATTCATATAAATGTTTCAAATGCCCCAAAGATTAATATGGGCTTGAAATGTCCTGCAGTTGTGTGTGAGGGGGCACCAGTCCAAATTTCTTAGTACAGAGGAAAGAAAAATGCATCTCTTTTTAAAAATATCAGTTTGTTTGTCCCTCAAAATAGAGTGGCTAAAGATGTTCAATAAAACAAAGGTGTTTTTTTTTAAATCTAATTTTTATTTTCCTTCTGTACAATCCTATTAATGGTGATTCAGGTTGCTTTATATAAAACTATTAAATGTAGGGCAGGATAAAAATGACTGTAGCTCACTTCCCAAAGCACATATTTGGAGAAGGTGCATGCCCTATGAACTAAATGGAATTCCAGTAGTATTTGGGCAAATATTTGTATAATATCCAATATTTCAAAGATGATTCTGTAAATACCATACAAAGAAAACATGCTCTGATTTCTGCTCACTTATGGGATAAATCAATGATGCCTTTTGTTCATCCCTCACCATTGACTCTGATAGAGTTTTTATCCTTGAAGAAATGGGCAGGGGCTTAAGAGGGCAGAACTTCTCAATTTGAATAGTTGTATAAAGTCATTTTCAAAAAATAAATAGAAATTAACACTTCTGTGTTGCAAAGATTTGGATAATTGAGCACCTTGAATTTCCCATCTTTCTTATTTTCTACACAGTATCTCAATTACCTTTAAAGGAGAAAGCATAAACATCAAAACCAAAGCAAGCTCTCCACTTTCGTTGCTTGAAATGCTTAAGGAATTGACCACTCTCTAATTGTTTGGTTTTAAAAAGCTTACCCTTATTCCACCTGCTGTGAATATAATTTTTCACCCACTCTCAATAACTCCTCCCTATGTCTACTACATTTGGTAACTGCAAGCCGCTGTATTCGGAGCTAATTCAGCACTCACTCTAATTGGATCATAATTGGATCTGCCCCCAGTTATGCTGCAAATGTGATTCCTCTTAATAGCACCTGTCTAGAACTGCTGTCCTTGCCCAGTTCTTAACATGCCATCCAGTTGTTAGTATTGTCATTTCAGGTACGTCTTGGTGATCCTGGGATTGAATAACCCTTGCTTCTTCACCAACTGGCTGTAGAATAAATATTGGTATATTCCATTAGAATCATTTTTGCAAATATTATCATATTCTGGCAATTAAACGTTAAAATAATGAGAAGGGCTACTTCTCGTAATTAGAGCTCCACTTGCAAATCTCTTGAATAGCAATAGGAGTACATTTGCTGTATGAGGAAGACTTGTCTGTGGATGGTGTGCACATTTAAAACTCCAAGAAAAATTATTGTGTCCTTGAAATGGTTTTACTTGGTAACAGATTGCTTTTGAGGAGAACTGTTCTGCTGATCTTAAACACTTTTCCTTGATGAAAGAAATGAGCAAATGCCTGAGAATGAACAAACAGCAGATTTCACAGTTTTAAAAATCCCTTTCCAGTTGGCAACAGTATTTTCCATTATGTCTGAAGAGCACCTCCATTCAGTTTTTTTTTAAAAAACAGTGATTTTAACCATCCTTTTCAAAAGTTTGAGTTCTTATTAGAGATGGGCACAAATAGAAAAAATGGAGTTTTGTTTGTCATTTGTCATTTAGAGGTCCGTTTTGGTTCGTTTCCGTTGTTTATGAAATTTTTCAAAAAAAATCATTTTCATTTCATTACCGTTTCGTTACCGTTTCATTACCATTTACTCCAATTTTTAATGTTTTTTTTTAGCATTTAAAGCCGCTCACTTCATTGCAGTAACGGAAACGAAATGCATGACCAAAATCCCCGCGTTTCTGTTTGTTTCGTTTCATTTTAGGGACAAATTTTGTTTGTCATTTCGTTGCGTAATGAAACAAAAAACAAACAATGAAAACGAAAAATTGTTCGTTCCGTGCCCATCTCTAGTTCTGATTATTAAATAATTATTATAATTCTCTGTGTTACGTTCAGAGATTGATGTCACTCCTCCTCTTGCTTATTTATTCATTTTGGAAAGTAATTATCAAAAAAATAGGGCACCCAAATTGCTGTAAAAAGCCACTAAATATTTCCAAAAGTTATGAAATCAACATTTTACATGATGTTTATTTCCTTTCTATTTACATTTAAAACCTACAGGGATCACACTTTCTTCTGGAGCCATATCTCAAATATAAAAAGTATCAGTGAAGAGGTTTTTGCCCAGTTAGTATCTTTAATATTTGCAGGTTGTTTATTCATTTATAACCCATCTTTCTACCAAGTGAAAACACTATAAATTAGAAGTCAAATGAAAATCAATTAAAACATGAAACATGGATACAAATGCATTAAAAGACTTAACTGGCGGAAAACAACCTTCACCTCTTAAAGACCACCAAAATGGAATATTTACACAACAAATTATAGGATTTTGACAATCATGGTTCTATCCTGAAGAATCCTAGGATTTGCCATTTGGGGAAATACTTGGAATTCTGTGCTCAAGTCATGAGCTCCCATGATTACAGCACTGTAGGTTTTGAGTATTCCAGGTGCCACAACTCCCAGTACAGTGGTACCTTGTATAAAGGAATTAATTTGTTCCAAATGAAATTATGTTAAGCAAATTTTCCTTTATACAAATTTCCCATAGGAAGGGGTAATCCCATTTTTATGTTGTACGGATTTGCCCCATAGGCGATTATGTTAAGCAAATTTCACCTATCTCCGGAATTTTTATGTTGTACAGATTTTATGTTATACAAACTTTGTTATACAAGGGTCCACTGTATTCTGTAAAAAAGCAAAGCAAAGTGTTCTGCTTATATATCATCCCCTAGTGCCTAAAGTACTCTCTGTGTGGTTTACAGTTTAATTATGCAGGCTACACATTGCCCCTCCAGCAAGCTGGGTACTCATTTTACCGACCTCAGGAGGATGGAAGGCTGAGTGAACTTTGAGCCTGCCACCTGGGATTGAGCCCCCAGTCATTAGCACAACTTTAGCTGCAGTACCCCAATTTAACCACTCTGCCACAAGGCTCCTAAAGTAATTCAGACCAGCCAAATTGGTATAAAACTGCTGTAGCCATACTAAAATATACTATTACCCTCATTCTGCAAATGGCCCCAGAGTGTGGGAGTAGCCAGGCTGTGTACTGTATTCTATTGTGCATCGTCAATGAAAGACCAGTTTATCTTAATTTGGCTTTGAAATACTGAAATAAGCAAATTGATATTTCATATCAAATAATGTTTTGTGAGGATCCCCCCTCCCCCAGAGCTCGTACACAAATCTCTTTGTCTCAGCGTTCCCCATGACTTGTGAACTACAGTTAATTTGTGAGCTTGGGCCTCAAACAATTGGTCTCTTTGGTTCTATGGTGAAATGTAGGTGTACAATCCTGGCTTCTGTTATTGGTGGGCAGCATGAAGCTTCCAGATGGTCAGGGTATGAAATGAAAATAATCATTCATGAGTGGGGCATTCTGTCCTTGCTTAATAAATAAGGCATTTAAGGCACTGGCTTAAGCATCACATGAGAAGACAAAGGCAGAAAGAGTCCTGCATAACCTTTGTCTTTGCTATAATTACTACACTGTGGGTTCATTATTGTACTTTAAATAGGCATCCAGTATGGGCCATCATGGCAGGCGAAACTGGGACTAGGTTATCTAAATACCTTCTCAGTGCACTGTCCAGAGTACTAATGGCTGATGATGAAATTCAAAAGCCCCTCTTTTATGGGTATTTTTCTGTTAATTATGTTGTTAGGATGTCAGACAGCAACCTCCCAAAATGTATTTTCTATGGCTAGCCACTGCAGGTGCCTTAATTGCATGATGGGCAAAAGAAGCAATTCAGGTTTACAGTGAAGACCACACTGAAATAATTTAATGTTGACCATGTCTATTGGGAAGCTCTCAATCAAAACTGAAATGTCTAGAAAATGCTGGAAGGAGTGAAGCTAATGAATCTGGCAATAGATGTGGGGAGAATTAAGGATGTACCAAGGAAAAGAGAAGTGAGACAACAAGGAGGCAACATCCCACTAGCCCAAATAATCTAGCACTCATTAATGCATCCTTACTTTTTCCATATCTGTCAGGGTCCTATTGGGCTCGTTAGTCATTTGCATGTGCCTCAGTGTGCTACAGGTATATCCAAATCTTTCAGTTTGGTCCATCTCTTCCTTCTCCAACCAAAGCAACAGGGCCTGGCTTCTTCAAGGTTAACTTCTACACTATTGTCTTCCACCAACCTGAAAGCTCTCCAGCCTCGCTATTTTTGTTTGCCACTTCTGATTATAGCTCTTCTTGAAAGGTCTTAAACATACCCTTCTGGATAATAAACCTGTATCACCTCTATGGTCTCTCTCCCTCAGATATCTCATAAGGACTCAGTTTGAATCTATGGCCACCTGCGATCTCAGGCTCCTTGCCTTCAGATGGCTTTTCTGCTTGCCATTCTTCAAATACAAAGTTGTTGCTTATCTGGATGTCTCTTTCCTGCTAAGGTGATCTTCCATTTCACTTTTCCCAACCCATCTCCCTCCCTACCTTTTTTTCCATATCCGTTGACTCCTCTTCATACTTTGGACATCCCTTGAGTTCTTGGATTTGACATATCAAGGACTACTTCTTTTGTTCAGTATAGAAACTGTTTATCTGTTATGACCCAAATTCCAAAGGGTCACCTGTTTCTTCCCAACGCTTTTCTCATTGGATGGTTTCTACTATTGAGCTTGCTTACCAGTTGGCCAAACTATCATCACCTTGCCCGATCAGAGCACACTCACCTAGAGTGGTTTCATCTTCAGCTGCCTTCCTTAAAGGCCATTTGTAACTCTGCTACTTTGTCAAAACCCATGACCTTTGTGAAGCACTACAGGATGGATGCCTGCATTAGATCTGCTACAGACTTCGGGAGAGCTGTCCTTTAATTTGTGATGGCGTGACTTCCCTCCATCCTGTGACTATTGCTTGTAATCACCCATCTGTTTGGCTTCATGAAGGCCATGATAAAGAAGAACTGGTTACTTACCTGTAAATGTGGTTCTTTGATGGATCTTTGTGAAGCCACACAGCACCCACCCACCTCCCCCTGAGTCATCATGCCATGTCTGATACTTACCTTACACACTGGAAGCTATGAGAGAACTGAGGGGTTTGGGCAGGAAGCCTCCTGCACATGCTCAGTGCAAGGGGGGAGGAGACTAATGAACTTTCCTTTGCTAGGGAAGTCTGAGCCTCACACGTGTGCACTGGGAAACCCACCTGTGTGGCTTCACGAAGGTCCACTCAAAGAACAACATTTACTGATAAGTAACTGGTTCTTTTGCAACACATTGGCCATCAACAGAGGGATATAATTAGATATGTACAGTTTATGGAAGTTTTGAAGCCATGGGGAAAAACCCTGGAAAATGGGAAAATTGGGGGAAAATGTTTCTGGAAATGTTGCATCTACTCTAAAGTAAATACAGTGGGCCTTACTCTTGGGAAGAAGGATAAAGGATTGCATTCTAAAGGTTTCTCAGATACTGTGACTTGCTGGAATAACAGACTAACGTGGTTGTGCTTACTAGGAGGGCTTGTTCCATCTCATGCAGTCCAATTCAACAGAGAGAGATCCATGTTTCCTTATTTAAAAATACATTCTCTGTGTGCTATTTTTCTCAACTTCAAGACAATTTCCACATATATGATATCTGTATTTGTAGTGTTTGGAAAATGCAGGCTGAAATATAGTAGTAAGTTGCAACTAGAGTAGTCAGTGAGGATTTGATAAGTTAACTCGTGTGTGTGTGTGTGTGTGTGTGTGTGTGTGTGTGTGTGTGTGTGTGTGTGTGTGTGTGTGTGTGTGTGTGTGTGTGTGTGTGTGTGTGGCATCATTACAGTCGTGATTGACTCTTTGTGACCCCACGTCCATGGAGTTTTCTTGGCAGGAATACTGGAGTGGCGTATTTGCTACCTACTACTATATGTCAGACACCTTTTTTGCCATGTTTACATTGTGTGTATTATGGAAGCTGAAAATGATTTGTAGTTTCCTGCAGCATATGAATAGATTACGAGGAACACAGAAGTACATATGGTATGCAGATGGAAAATGCATCGAATTGCAGTGACGGCTTCTCTTCTTAGTAACAAGGGGAAGGTATATCTGATGATGATGACGACAACAACAACAACAACAAACAAAAGAATCAGTATGATTACAAGTTGAAAATGTGCTGAGGCTTGATGTTTAGTGAGTGATGTACCGTAATGGGTGGTTTGGAAGACGTGATTTTTACTACCCAATCTGGATCTGTTTGTGAAGTGGAATCTTTGCTATCTCTCCCAAAATTGACAGAAGAGAGTTTAGTCTCTGCCAAAGTACAAAGTGAGATTTTAAAACACCAATAGCTTGCAAGTCAGGAACAATATCCAGTCCTGAATGCCACAATAAAATCCAGACATAAGTAAAGGGCAGTGCAATCTCCCACTGGACTTAAAAAAAAAAACCCAGCTACAGAATGCTAAGAAACCCTCCCGAGCCAAATTCCAAGCAGCTCCTTGGCCTGCCTACAGAGAGAGGGAGTGAAAGAAGTTCTGTGACATCTGTGAGCATCGTGTTGAATGTTACCCAAGGAATCTGGTGCCCTGTAATGTTGATGGTGTGCTTTAAATATTCCCATCCAAAAACCTTTCAAGAATCTCTCCTCCCATCTTGCAAAAAAGACACGGTATGCGAAAAATGCCCAGTTGAATTTCCTACAGAAAAACAAGTTGCCTCTTAAAATTCTCCTAAAAGAGCCCCCAGACTCTGTGGGTTAGAAGGGTTGGCATTGGCCAAGACTTCATAAACTCTGGCCAAACAGCTGCCGTGGAGTGTTTGTTTTAGTTCTGACAATTAGTGTCACTCTTTTTAATTTGCATCATGCTGCTTGTTAAGACTTCTGCTTGACTGATACAGCATGACAACAGGTAATGGAGAACAATGGCAATAAAGCAGTAATCATCACTGCTGGGATTCCGGAAACCCCCTTCCATTCTCTTCCTTGCCTTTGCCTCTGCTTCTCCCCAACCACCACCCTCCGCGCACTCCCCCATCACCAACAAGCTTTTCTCAGCTGGAAAGTTCTGACATCTGCTGGTTTGGGACATGGCTGAACAGCTGTCAGCAGTCGGGTAGCGGCTTTCAGCAGCAGTTGGCGGGATGGCAGGGTGCCAGCTTGTACCATCTGTGCGCCTGACATTTCATTCTAATTAACAGTAGGGTTAATTGTTCTGGCAGGCTCAAATGTAGTGTCTAACATTACCCAAGGGAGAACGCGTACAACTACAAGAGTGGCAGGGAGCCGGGGAGCGCTGCGAACAAACCTATTGAGAGAGAATGGTTAACAACAACTAATGATTTTACTAGCTGGCCACATGCAAGAATGGCGGAGGTATTTTGCCTCCCCTCCTTCCCCCCTCCTCCTCCTGATGAATTATGCCAAGCCTGTAATGATATAGAAGGAATCAGGCACCGAAAGGCTGAGATGGCTGCCTTGGGGCAATTGTGAGGGAACAATCTGCATGTTATTACTGCATATTCATACCTAATTGTGTTAGGCTTTGCTAATAGAGCAGAATGACAGTATGAAAAATTGAGCAACTGTTTTATACCCAACAAAGCTAGTGTGTTTCCCTCCCCTCCTGCTCTCTGAGTGCTGACTGATCATTTCGACATTTAGTTGCTCAATATGACAAGTCTACCATTTGTTAACTTGACATATTGTAATTTATAAAGATGTATTCTAATTTTACTTTTAGTTTATTCTCAATTTTATACAATATTCATGATAGCAATTTGAATGGGGATATTCATGGCCATTGTTAGTAGCTCTGATTCAAATGAAAGTATTTCGGTGTGAAGCATTGCTATTGTTTTATGATGTATTAATTTTAATGTTTAAATAGCTCTCTCGTATGTTAATCCAACATAAACCAGGAGTTGATGAGAAATCCTCATTAAACTGAGACCTGAACACAGTGCTTTCCTTAATGCCTCCACATTTCCATAATAAAAACCTTCTTTTTAAGAAGCAGGGAATTTTAACTGTGCAGAGAGGAGTCATATTTGAGCTGTGTTGAATTTGTGCCAAAATACCACTTTTTCTAGAAAAATTAATATGTTTGAAAAGACTGTATTCAGACAGGGACTGGCTTGTCCCAAAGCTCTACAGCCTATTTCTTTTCATTTAATTTTGTTTCTCCATTGATGCTCAAAATGAATTTTTATTCTGAGTTCTCCCTCTGCATTTCCATATGACAAAGATATTTAATTTCAATACATGTTTGAGAAAGAGAAGATCTGGCATATCATCAAGGTTGGATCAACATTAACATGCAATGTCATGGTACCCTTGCATTTCAACAATGCCAAGACTCACAATACCAGAACCGGGGGTCATCCACTAAAATCGAGGGTTGGGAGAGTGAGAACAGAAAAAAGAAAATATTTTTAAACCCAGCATGGTGTTAGTCTAAGGAACTCCTTGCTACACGATGTGATGATGGCATCTTGCCTAGATGCTTTTAAAGGGGGATTGGACAGATTTCTGGAGGAAAAATCCATTGCAGTTTACAAGCTATGATGGGGATCCATGTTATCTCCAGGCCTAACTGGAGACTACTTCAAAATGACAGATGCAGGAGAGTGGTATCAGGAGACAGGTATCTATTTGTCTCATGTGCTCCCAGAGGCATCTGGTGGGGCCAATGTGAGATACGTGAAGCTGTACTAGATGGGCCCTTGGCCTGATTCAGCAAGGCTCTTTTTATGATATTATGGCATTACCGGAGTGCATGACATCTGGCTAGAAAATTATCCATTGCCAGTATCCAGATGCAGGGCATTGAAAAGAGTTCCTGGTGCTGCCTAAAGAAGCAGCATATTACATACACCAAGATGAGGCAAGGCAAAAAATGCTGGAGGACTTTCTAGTAGTAACAGGAAGCCAAGATTGACGTGCCAAGAACAAATCCTGCCAGACTAATCTTATTTCATTTTTGATCAGTGGAGTTGATTGAATAATCACATGTTAGACACCTTATATTTGGGCAGATGTGAAGATTTCCCCTCTTAGGAAAACACTTGAGTTTGACCCTTTGTCCTACACCTGCCCACCCTGCCCTCACGCTGGCAATGTACCCACCCTGTTGTGGCGAGGAGAGGGGAAAAGGGATCCAATCATATTTTTAGCATGGATTTGCCCAGAACACAGTCAAGGCATGTCCCATTTCTACCTACAGAATACATCACAGGAATGAAGGGTGTTTAACTTTGTTTGCAGTGGTGTAAAAACACTGATGCAACCATTGATCTATATGAATCCCTCAGTTTTATCACAGGATCTGCCCCAAAATATTCTCCAAACTGAGGGCATAGGTGGTACTTATGACTGAGAGTAGTTTGGGATGACTCTACATAAAAATTGTGTGGATCCATGAGGATCTTTGCCATCTTTTGGGCCAAACACAGGTTTCATTCTGTCAAGCCTGCCGCTAGAGCCTCCCCCCTTTGCCTCCGTCAAGATTGAAAAGTCTACTCTCTCTCTCTCTCTCTCTCTCTCTCTCTCTCTCTCTCACACACACACACACACACACACACACACACACACACACACACACACACACACACGTGTGTGTGTGTGTGTGTGTGTGTGTGTGTGTGTGTGTGTGTGTGTGTGAGAGAGAGAGAGAGAGAGAGAGAGAGAGAGAGATGGGAGGGAAAGTGACACTTAAGCATTGTTGTCAGCTGCTTGGTTCCCCAAACAGCCCTGCTGGCTTTTCTTGTGTTCTCTCTGCCCATTTAAACTTTTTGCTCCATTAAAAGCCACATGGGGAGGAAAAGTGGAGATGAAAAGGGCAAAGGAGGGGGGAAAGAAAGAAGAGACAATGAGGCAGAGGAAGATGAGGAATAAAGAAACAAAATGCCTTCCCTGATGAAGCAATAGTATAAATCAAAGTTTCCCCATAGTTTTGCATAACAGCTGTGATGGTTTCTACCCTGAAATAACCAGCCCTTAAGTCTCCATAGTCTGGTAGCCTCTCATTTGAATCTTTGCAGTACATGATATGTGGAGCTGCCTTTGTAAATACAGGTACGGTAATACCTCTTAAGACGGATGCCCCTTAAAACTCGTAAGACAACAAAAATTTCTGGGAATAGGGTTGCTTCACAAGATGAAAATTCCCTATGGGATGCTTCACAAGATGAAAATTCATTCTGCATTTTGCAACAAATTACCAAGTATGCATTGTGCTCCCATAGTTTGTGGAGAGGTGGGAGGAGTTTTTTCACTTAGTTTGGAGCCATTCTGGACATTGTTTTGCTGCAGTTTTTGGACTTTTAGAATGTGGAAAGATAGGAAGCTGAGGTTTCCTTGCTTTCTTTTGTGTTTTTGCATTGTTTTTCATTGCACTTTTGGCGGGAACGACCTGGGGTTTGTCTTGCTGCTTTCTTTTGTCCATCTTTGCATTTTTCCCCATTGCCCTTTTGGTGGGAACAGGCTGGAGTTTGTCCATGTTTTCATTGTACTCCGTGTGTGTGTGTGTGTGTGTGTTTTGGGGGGGTGCATGCCTTTAAAGTGCACTTAATAAAGAGGCCTGGGGGGGACTGCTTTTATTTGCCTTTTTGTGACCTCCAGTACAGAGTAATGAGTTTCCCATTCATTTGTGTGGGAAACCGCGTTTCACAAGATGAATTGTTCGTAAAACAAAACATTTTTAGAATGAATTAACTTTGTCTTAAGAGATATTACTGTAGTGCAGAACCTTCAAGTAGTCCAAAGTGTTGCAAAGAGGAAGAGGACAATAAAATCATACTAAGACAGTGTTTTGTCATCTGTCCCAGCTTTTGGTATCTTTCTCCCACAAATTCAAGATGCTGGTATCAACATGTACTAGAGAGCCTGAAATGGCTTGTGTCATGCGGACTGAGGAATCACCTCCTCTTATTTACTACACCTGTATTTCACATCCTTTTCAGATTCCACCTTCCAGATATCCCTGCCAACTGAGATTAGACAGGTTGTGGCAACTCATAGGTGGAATACCTTCCCAGACGGGCTCACCCAGTTTACCGGCATTGTGTTCTTTTCAGTATTAAGCACCAGTTGGTCAGGCTACAAGTATTATAGATTAATGCAAGGCTGGTAGCATAAGCATATGCAATAAGGTTGGCTTGTTAAACTTTCTAAAGATAAAAATGCATAATTTATTTATTTTTAAAATGCATAATTCCTACAAATAAAAAAATGCATAATTGAAAAAGAAATTTTGCAATTTTCAAATCTACAAATGGAAGCTTCACATATTTCTTAATGTTTCATAGTGTTTATAATTCAAAATCTAATAGTTTTCACCCAACTGGGAGAGACAGTAATCAGATACTTATTTGCCTGCTCAATCTTCTGTTCACTCAGGTGCTAAGTTTGGATGGACAACTCCAAACCACCTGCTCTTCTTTTTTATGAGTCAGCTTCTTTGGAACTGGACTTGGACTGGACATTACTTCCATGCTGTCAAGTACAGAACTATATTCTACAGGAGGCAGAGGAGGAGTCTCCTTGAAGACCATGAGAACTGTCAACACATTTTGGCATTCCACGGGTAATGAACATTTCCTGTTGATTGACCCTTCCAGTGCAGAAGCACCATTGAATTGTTTCTGACACAACGAGCAACCGTATTTTGCAATGTTTTGTAATCTTTTAAATGGAAAGTTCTTCAAATAAATAATTGTCCAAAGTATTTAAAAAAGAGGACTGTTCCCTGCAAAGGGGTATAAACGTCCATCTTCAGTGCAGCCAGTGCATTATTTAATCTTGATTCTTCTAGGGTCACATGGTCTCACTCAAATGGATGTTGATTTTTCCAGCTGATGATATCTAATATGTCCTCTGCCCATCACCAAGCACTGTAGTAAACTTTGATTTGGAGCATAATTTCTTTTTTTTTATATTTGATCAGCAAAAAAAGAAATGCCTGTTCATTTATTTTGTTTGTATGCAATTAGAGTTTAAAAAGTATGGTTGGTTAAACAGTATACATTCCAAGTAGCTATTTTCAAACCAGCATTTAGATGTTCTGTCCATGATATTATTCATATAGTATCATTTCTGCATTTTAATTATGTAGTGAAATACTGGAGGATTATGGTCAGAGTGCATATGATACGAGCATAGTCCTCGGTTAATTTATGAGTCCTCTAAAATGATAGATATTTGTGGGTAATTTTATGACTTCAGACATAGAAATATGGTGCCAAACATAAGTTTTGTTCTTTTGTGGTCTGCAAAAAATTCAAAGTACACTTTAAAGACTTATGTTGAGCATCTGAAGTCACTACTTGCCTCCAAACATAATACGATGCACTTATTCCCCCCATCCTCCAACTGACTATAAGTTTTCACTAAGAAGGGACATTTGATATACAAAATGGTGTGTGTTTTTAGGGATAAATAACAACAGTTCAGTCCTATGCACCATTATTTTAAGAACATTACATGGAACTTGATGACATTTGCTCCTAGCTAAGTGTGTACAAAAATGTATCCTTAGACAGATTCATAATACACCCATTTTTCCCTTTAAAGAATGCAATAAAGAAAAAAATCATGTGAATTATTTCCAAAGCAATATAAACAAGCCTGGAGCTAATGTTATTTTTTATGCATGAAAACTCTAAAATATTGGCCTGCAGCAAAAACTAATAATACATCTTGATTAGGTTTAATGTAATTATCGTCTAACATATTCCCACTTCTGCTTTCTGTCCTTTGGTACACTTAATTGTAGAAAGTTTTGTTGCCTGCTTAGTTGACAGCCAAAGAATGGTCCAGGTAAAAGAAGGAAATCATGCCTTGCTGGTATTGTGTCTTGTGCTCCGGTTTTAATCTAAGCGATGCTTCCTTTTTCTTTCAATTATTCAGATTTTCCGAGTGTTAAAAAAGGATGAAGGCCTAGCAAGATAGATAGATAATAGCACTTGGTATTTCTGCTGTATCTTTGCTGGATTTAGGAGAGGGCAAGGGAAGGCTTCCCTGTGTACCAAGCTGAAAAGGACACTGACATGGACTTGGCCATGGTGTTTGTTGAGTCCAGAGATTTTTTTCCCAGCCAGGCTGAATAAGAAGCAACAATAAAAGCTGAATCCTACTAAAAGCTGAAGCCCATGTCCTGTGAGGCAGTCTTCTGGAATTCAGGCAAATTCAGTAGAGCTCTGTAGCAGAGAGTTCCAAGTACCACACCCAAGTTACAACCCCTGGATTCAGAAGGATTGGAGTTGTGGCTGCTATAGGGGTTTCAAAGTGAAGCAAAAGATACACTTTAATGTCTTTAACCATTTCAAGTGTTCACTATCAAACCATTTCAAGTGCTCACTATCAGGTGCTCACATCAATTAGCACTTGAAGTATTTTTCTTTCTCAAAAGGCTTTGATACCATTCCCTCTAGATGTAAAACAAAGGCAATACAGTACCTAGAGCAGTGGTTCTCAACCTGTGGGTCCTCAAATGTTCCTAGACTGCAACTACCAGAAGCCTCCACCACTCGCTGTGCTGGAAGGGATTTCTGGGAGTTTCAGTTCAGGAACATCTGGGGACCCACAGGTTGAAAACCACTGACCTAGAGGAATAGAGTATGTACCAATGGCTCTTGGCTGTTCTCAAACCAAAAGGGATTCATAGAAGGCCTCACAACAGCTCACAAAATGTTGTACAGAAATTTTAAAATAGTTTGAAAACACTTTTAAAAAGCAAGTTTGAGAATCAGTTTTTTAAAAACCAAAGACCATATGGCGTAATACAATTTTGGCTACTCAGGCATCTCCTTTCCATACAAGTCCAATGGCATCAAGGGAGCTAATACACAACTCAACTCAACAAAGTAGGCCATGCAACCTGATCTTATGCCTGCTTATTGAAAAATGGCGCCCACTGAGTTTAATCCTGCTCAAGTAATGTGTGTGCAAGGTTTCAGCCTTACTGTTACAAGGTCATTGGAAATTTGTATGAATATTCGAAGGGAAGCGATTACTGAATACTGGGGGAAAGGGATGTAGAGAGATATTTTTCTTGGATTTCATACATTTGGCCATCTATCCCTAAGTAAATCCCAAAAGCTTCTTGTGGGGAAGGAAAATCCTCCTCCTTCCAGTTCATAAGAGTAAGAAAGAAGGCTGCAGTCAGCTCCTAGTTACTTCAGAGTAGCTCCTTCAACCCAGTCAGGTTTATGTATGAGCAGTTTCATATGACTGCATTGTCAATGATGGACTTGAGCGAATCAGTTCTGTAACACGGTGCAGGTTCGGTGTGAATGTTGAATGAAGAGGTAGAAGGATGACTCAGTGTGGATGTTGCCAGCGTGTTACATGATGATTCATTGCACTGTGTAGACTTTTATTAAGCCCTACTGCTGACTTGTGTTTGATGAGAGTGTGGATGGAAGACAGGTAGTCTTAACTGAGCTTCCAGCCAGTCCCATAGGAATGTCTGAGAGGGTGGGAAATATCTCAGAAATATAAATGTGTGCTTTGTTCCAACATTAACCCCCAAAGAATGTCTGTTGCTTGAGTCTGTGTTAGTCTTGCCATCTCAATTTCGGAGAGCAGAATTATACATGAAGGATATTTTTTTCTTTCTAGTTTCATCTCCCTCCCCCTCCCATGGCAAAGGAAAGCACTGTTGGACTGCAGTCTCACTATCACAGGTTCTGTCAGGAAACATTTCTCTGCATACTGAATCCTACACACTTCTTTGTGAACTGTGAAAGAGGAAATGGGGTTAGGGCTAGATTTACAATGTTTCACATCTCAGTGTGTTTATTTGTTTTTAATCTTTACAGAATATAGAGCTATATCTACAATTTTATATAGACAGAAATTTAGACATATAGAACAATTTAACATATACATGCCGAATCTAAGGAACCTCTTCTTCAAGTGCCATGTCCTCGTGGAATGTTGGTGATCAGTAGCGTGAACTGGTTTGAAAAGCTATTCAAAACAGAGCTGTTGTGTTCATTACGGACCATTGGCATATATACCATGCACTTTAGAAATCCTAGCCATTTGCTAAGCCATGATCCTGAATTAAAGTGAAATAAATGGGAGTGAAAAAGACTTATCCACGACTTTATTCCAAGCACTGGAAACCTTAGAAAGCAATAAAAACAAAGGGCTGCCTGGCCTTCTTAGCCCCATGAGATGGCTGAGTCCTTGGGTCCTTTTCAATGCTTCTCTTGCCGGTTCTATGGAACTGTAGCCTTTAGACGAGCTTTTAGTGAGATAAATGATCCAGGGATGGCAGTGCCATCAGGTGGGGGATGAGACAATAGCCTCAGGTGGGAGATGTAGAGAAGTGGAAGTAGGATGTTGGAGGAAAGAAATGCATGGCAGGCAGCTTGCCACGGTACATCTAGGCTACTCTGATTCCTTCTGCTAATGGTGCAGGAGGCTGTCCCTTTTCCAGCACTGAAAAACAATTTATCTTCCAGCCTGCTTGGATTTCTACAAGGAAAACTAATGGCTGCCCTTTTTCTCGTTTCCCTGGGCAAGGAGGGATCACGTGTATGATCTCTCTTCCATGTTTTATTTTGTTTTGTTTACAGTGGATTCCAGAGTTTGGGAAGAAGAGTCCTGTTTTACCTTGTCTGTGGCATGCTGAGGTTGGATCCAACCGGATGATGGTGCAAGCAAAAAGTACTTCTTACTTGGGCATGGTTCTGATGCCATTGGTTTTGTAGACCGCTCTTCCAGTTACAAACTTGAACCCTGATATAGATGTAGGGGGGGGGAAAGAGCAGAAACAAGATGTCATTCAGTGATTTTTGATGGTGGGAAATATGCAAAATGTTCAATTGTGTGCATTCTCAATTACTGGCAAACTACTATGTCATGGAAACTAGACGTGTGTCTGGCAGCAATAACATCACACCAAGATAAACCTTACAACGGTGATAGTGGAAAAGGACTGCAGGCATGAACTGCTCATAAATGTATATTAAATATTGTAATGTGCACATCCAATCATCGCTTCATGGTGCCACATCAACAACGAAAAATACAGGCTGACAATGGACATGTGGTGGGGAGGAAGGGTTGATCTTTGTTTTTATTAGCTGAGATTTATGGATTTTTACAGATGGAAATGCTTGGGATCCTTTTTAAAACACCTCCTTATAGCTAAAGATGGTTTTAAAATAGTTTGGAAGGAGTTTCCTAAAATTGGAAAATGAAGTTGATTTTGGCCATCTTCCTCTCCCCAGTACACTTATTCTGTTTGAACATTACAGTTGGATGAACATTTAATATCAATAATTCTATATTTTATTGCTGTTGGATGAACATCGCTAAAAATTAATACGTCTCTCCAAGAACATTTATGCATTTCACTAGGAATCCTAAGAATGTTTAACTACCTTCGTAGAATGCTGCCAACAAGTAGTTTTTCCAGGACTCATAATTAACTAAATCTACTAGAACAATAAGTATAGTATTTAGAGTAAGAGCTGAAGGACACCAGTTCCAAAATTTTGCTTTCCAGACCCAGAACAGAAGTGCCTGAAATATGTGACTTCTGCTTGAGATCAGAAAGATAGCACTGGGCTAGGACAGTTTAGCTAGAAGTGACAGACTCCAAGTCAGTCAGTCAATCAATCAGTCAATCTTTCATTAAACAGGCACAGACCCAATAAAATAGATTACACACACACATACACACACACACACACACACTGTTCCAAACTGCATAGACACAACAAAAAACAACAAATATTATAAAACTGAGGCAAGATATGCCTTATGTGTTCTTTCTACAGGAACAAGAAACTTAATCCACGTTAGAACAAGATGACCCAGCTCTTGCACAAAATCTATCCACTGCTTTAAAAAGGACGGTCATCTGCAGTGTTATTCAGCTAGTTTGCTGATTCAGACAGTTCACGTTTTACAAATACTTTTTAATATTTGTTAACTTTAGTATTATCTTTTGATGATATAAGCCATCTTGGTTTATTTTAGGGAGAAAGGATTGGTTTATTTTCCATAGCTTCAGAGACTAGGACTCAGGGCAATGGTTTCAAATTACAGGAAAAGAGTTTCCATTTGAACATTCGGAAGAACTTCATGATGGTTAGAGCTGTTCTGCAGAGGAATACACTGCCACGGAGGGTGGTGGAGTCTCCTTCTTTGGAGGTTTTAAAGCAGAGGCTGGATGGCCACCTGTCTGGAGTCCTGTGATAGGGGTTCCTACATGGCAGGGAGTTGGAATAGATGGCCCTTGAGGTCTCTTCCAACTCTATGCTTCTATACTTCTATGAGAAATATGGGGTAAATATTAATTTATTAGTTAGAAAATAGGATGTATTAGGAATCATGTGGCCCTATACCATTGCTAGGTTCCAATTGCCATCATCCTCATGATTGGGTTACTAGCTAGGGGTGATGGAAGTTGGTATCTGATGACATCTGCAGGGCCACAAGTTACCCACCGCTAGTTTAAAATTAAAATGTCCAATTTTATTGGGATTGGTGAAGGGTGGTAGTTGACAAACCCTTGATATATTTGACTTGGCTTGATTGATTGAACCAACCAGAGTTATTGTTCAATCCATATGGTTTGGAAACTACATCTAGTTAGATTAAGACAAGGAAAAGCTTGGAATAGTTACTTTTTGGACTACAGCTCCCAGAATCCTCCAGACAACATGGCTACTGACCATTGCTTTGGGGGAAATGTCAAAGGCTGGAATCTTAAAAAGTAACTATTCCTTGAGCTGGGATAAGAAGGACGGGGAATGGGCGTGACTAGGAGATAAGGAATAAACAAAATATTAAGATTCCTTTCATGAAGGTAGCTAAAAATGAACACTTCTCTCTGCCACAGATCTATAAAGAAGTATAATATGAAAACACTTTTAGCTGCATCCTTGTGGGATCCTGACTTAATACTCAGATGACAGTTTTATTCTTTGAGTCCTCAGATTCTAAAACTTGTTTCTTAATTTTAAGCATATCATTCTGTGGAAGCCTCACAGTCAAACAAGTCCATTATCCATTTTTTCCAGTTAAATGAGTTAATTGTGCGTCTTCAGATCTCCCCATGTGTAATTATAATCTCATAGAATAATCGCTTCATATTGATAGCATTTTGACTCTATTCTGATTTAAATTTGCCCATCAATTCTTACATTTTCATAGAAGTGCAGTAGCCTCATGTGCATGTTTTATTTTTCATGAGAGAGCAAATTTACTTATTTGGGGAAATTTTTGACAATAAATATTAATCATTCAAATAATTAAATATAATTACCATTAAAATGCAGAGAAACTACACAGAAAATTTAAACAAGAAGGTTTGAAACATAAAAACCTATCTGGTGACCTTTTGATGAGAATATAAAGTAGTTTTATACATGTGGCATTAAGCAAATCAGGTCTTGCTTGTTGATTTTCAAATGTTCCTTCCTTTTAAATTAGCATGACGAGGGAATCTATTTCTTCTTCTCCTTCTCGTATTTTTCCTGGCAGAAAGCAGAGGGAAGGAGGCAGGGCTGCAGCATGTAGCAAAGCAGCTTGATACATCTGTTTCTGTTGGTTCCAGAAAAGGCTACCCTTCTGTCAGATAGGGTCTGCTCCAGGTTGTTGGATGTGGAGAGCTACGGAAGCAGGCATCACTCTAAATATGTCTGCAGGCAAAGCTATGGCGAAAAAAGCAGAGCAGGATCAGTGGCAGGGATATGGGCAACATGGGCCAGAAGGTGGAATTGCCTGACCAGTAGGTCTGGAACATTTATTTATTTATTTATTTATTTATTTATTTATTTATTTATTTATTTATTTATTTATTTATTTATTTAAAATATTTTTGCCCTACCTTTCTCCTTGGAAAAGGACCCAAGGTGGCTTACAATAATGAGGGAACATATACAGCCCAGAACATTTAAGACAACTTCAAGTTAATAATAGGGAGTCTGAATAGGCATCTTAGAACATTAAAAGGTAACATTAGACCTACAAAGAGCACGCAAGAAGAAAACAAAATGCCATTATGAGGGGTGAAAATCAACATGGTAAACACTGGTGTTCTTATGAAATCAGTCAATGCAATCATGTATGATAATCCAGATAAAGTCACAGGGTAGGTAGTCCCTCATTCAGGGAAACTTGCCTAAAGAGGAAGGAACTTTGCCTGCTTCTGGAAAGACAGCAGAGATGGGGCAGTCCTGGTCTCCAGCATTAGGGAGTTCCAAAGTCTGGGAGCAGCAACAGAGAAGGTCCTTTCATGTGTTCTTATGAGACACACCTGTGAAGGTGTGTGGGATGGAGAGAAAGGTCTCTCCTGATTATCTTAGCACCTGAGCCAGTTCATACTCCAATATTCTACCTTTGAGGTAGCTTGGACCCAGGTCGTTTTGTGCTTTGTAGGTTAAGGTGAGCACCTTGAATTGGGCCTGATAGCTGATTGGGAGACACTGGATCTGGCCACTGCGTTCTGGACTCATTGAAGTTTCCTGGGACTTTTTATTGGTAGCCCCACATAGTGTGCGTTACAGTAGTCCAGCCGAGAGTCACTCTTAAACAAAAGCACAATATTCTTAAGTCATGAGCTCAGTAGGCTGCAGATGTGCACAGACTTGCAAAACCATGTTCCATGTCATTTGAAAATGGTCACTATTGGCTCTTCTACAAAGTGTTTTTTTTATGTTTTTGTGAATAGGGCATTTGAGTGTCAGGCTTCCCCACCACTCAGCTGTGATTGCTGGCAGGATGAGAGGAAGGCATGACATTGTCACATCTTGTACACACATGTACTGTCTTACTGAGATAAAGCAAAGCAAAGTGTTCTGCTTATATACCACCCCATACCACTTCAAGTAGTCTCTGGGCAGTTTACAGTTTAATTACAGTATGAAGGCTACACATTGCCCCCCTCCAAGCAGGCTGGGTACTCATTTTACCAGCTTTGGAAGGATGGAAGGCTGAGTCAACCATGAGCTGGCTACCTGAGATTGAACCCTAGGTTGTGAGCACAGTTTTAGGAGATAAACACTCTCTATGACATGCACTCCATCTCCTTTGATTTCCAGCAATTTCTGTAAGGCTCTTTATTTTATACAGGCTAATGATGGGCAAAAAGAAAGAAAAACCCTCTCCTTTCCAATTTCACATATGTTTGTTTTGCGTCTCTCGGCACATCACCTGACCATCTCCGTCCTGCCTTCGTCCATGAACAAACATTTTGTATGGGAACAGATTTTCCCCCTTTGGGGCAAAAAAACCTTCTCACATGCCATTTTGTTATATCTACAGTCTATTTATATGAAATCACTGAATTCACTTGTGCCTCTGCAGACTAGAGTTAATGATGCGATTCAAGGACTCGGGAGGAGGAGGAGGAACTGCTAGGGAGGGCAGAGAAGAAATCAACTGGCCTTTCTGTTTCTCCAAGAACATGTTATTACATGTTGTTCACTTTTCTTGCAGATACCTAAGTTGCATTTATCTCAGACACCTAATTTGTGCATTGCTTTTCTTTGAAATTAGGTATAATAAACTGTCCAGTAATTTACTATATACTAAATTTCCTCCACACACATGGCAAAAACATAACTTTAATTTCAAAGTGACAAAAAGCAGTAGTAGAGCATTCTATGAGGAATTCTAAGAAGAGAGAGAGAGAGACGAGCTCTCACTCGGCCAGTTTTCTAATAACCAGGAAAAAGAAAGAAAAATAATCACGTGATAATTCCATTACCTTCAAAGGAGAATCCCCTGACCCTAGTACAGCATTTCCTGGTTGTTTCAGAAGAGAGTAAGAATATTCTACCCATTTCCCTGGTTTGGGTTGTTGTTGTTGTTTTGCCCTTTCTGTGTTAAGGTATTTTGGGATGGAAGTGTTGTTGGTGGGTATTGATATTTCCAGTTAACTTGGATAAATTAGATCAATCAATTTCATAGAATCATAGAATCACAGAGTTGGAACAGAGCTCAAGGGCCATCCAGTCCAATCCCCTGCCATGCAGGAACCCCCATCACAGCGCTCCCGACAGATGGCCATCCAGCCTCTGCTTAAAAACCTCCAAAGGAGGAGACTCTACTACCCTCCGTGGCAGCACATTCCACTGCCAAACAGCTCTAACTGTCATGTTCTTCCTAATGTTCAAATGGAATCTCTTTTCCTTGTTTTCAGTCTAGGTAAGTGCCAGTTTTAGTTGACTTTGGCCAGTAATCTTGTTTTCAGTCTAGGTAAGTGCCAGTTTTAGTTGACTTTGGCCAGTTCTCATATTTGGCCAGTCACTGCACAGCTATTCTTAAGACTTGATTTTCAGTTAACTTGGACTACAGGTTTGTGCAGGAACTCTGTCAAATGATGGTGAGGATCCATAACCAGTGGGTTTTGATGGTTTCTGAGTCTTGCAACTTAGGACTCGGGGCAGGATAGGGATTGTCTTTTGAGCCTGTTGTGATTGTAAGGGGCTGGGAGAGGTGATTCAGGAATGTCCCCCTACACCAAAAATGATTGACATGGAACTAGGTTTGTTGCTCCTTGGTACTGGTTATGCTTAGGGTATTTCATATAGGCTTATAGCCTAGTTTAGAAGGTTTGTTTCCATGTTATTTCCCTTCATAGTTCTTGCTAAATAAATGTGACTCCCCTGGAATGCTCAGGAAACCATTTGGATCCATCAGCTTCCTAGGGCAGACCATTTTAATTGGTTCCCACCCCTGCAGAGTCTCAGAATTTCGATAAGCCTAAGCCCTACCCAGTAGTGGTCCATCCATGGCAGCAGTAGTACTGAGAGTTCCTCTACAGCACCACGCCCAGCTCAGGCAGCTCAGGCAGGGAGAGTTCTTTACAGGGAGGTGAGCAATACACCAACAAAATTTCTCTTTTGTTTCAGGTGCCCATTTGTCTGTGGGATGGGTCACCTGGTAAGGGTGACTGAATTTTGCTAGACTATTGCACAGACTCCTTCCCACTCCCCAAGTGTGGCCTGCTGTTGCACAGAGAACCCAGCTGGACAAAGCTGAGAAAGACTAACTCATTCAGTTTCACCACGCAGATCTCTGTAATGCAAGCCAGGTCAACATGTTCACCCAGAATCAAACCCTGAATGTCACCTGTCTTACTTTTTGCTGACTTGATATTTATCAATCCTGTCTAGGTTGGTTGGATTTGGGAAACAATTTGACGAGGGAAACCACTGCCACCCCAGACATCCTTGATGTCTCTCAATTCAGTATTTTCCCCGCCACCCCTTTGGAAGCACATTAATAAATTAAATTCATTCAGACTTATTTAAAATATCTTTACCAGGCCTTTCTCCTTAAAAGATCACTCCTCGACAGACAATGACCTCATAACACTAGACAAAATCAGGCAGATTCAGGACACATTAAGTATGCCCCATCTTCCTTGCCCCCTCTCTCCCTCTCAACCCCCACCCCACTCCACACCCACAAAAACATTTCCTGTACCCCACAAGCAAATGATAGAATCACAAGAAATAAAAACAAGGTAACAAAGAGAGAAGCTGCTGCTTCATAATCTCACATCAGAGAGGGCTTACTCCAGAGGAGAAGCAGAGGCCTCACAAGCTGAAGTTTTACAGGGGGAATACAGGGACACAGCAAGGAGATGTTCCCCTGGCCCTCACAATCCTCTTCCTTGGCAGATGACACATAGGATCCCTCATCTCCTCCACTGGTAGTCAGGTTTATCACTATGTTAAAAATGGCATTGATTTAGGGTTTCTCTGTACAATCACACAAGGCAGTAGCTATGCCAGCAAACTAATTTAATGTACACTTGTTAGATTGAGAGGGATCTTTGACATTCTCCATGGTCAAATTTCACTCTGAACCTCCAGAAATCGTGTTTGCATGTCCAAGAAAGGCACTGAAAATGGCACCTTTCTGCTCCCCGCCACAATGTAACTGGAAGACAGGTATCTGCTGTCCTTGCATTTTTCCTGTTCTTGTGAGCACTGCAGGGATCCGTCTTTTGGAGCAAAGAAAATGGATTGAGAAGGCAAATACCTTGATGTTACTTATGCTCTTGATCAGCAGGGGACCTCTGTTATAATGGTGTACCTGTATTCTCACTAAGTTCTGAGTCTATTACTAGCAAGCTGTCCAACTTCTTTTTCCAAGAAGCATCAGGTATACAATGGCTGAGAGTTTAAGGCAAGAGAGATTCTTTGCAATTGCCTTTCATAACTCGGGTATGAAGGCTAGGCACCAATTCTTAGTAAATCCTGACAGAAAAGTGTTCTTACAGGGTCCCAGCAGTAGTCATGCGGTGAGAACTCGAGGGGTGCTAACTCATTGTCATAGCCTCCAATCTATTCTAAGAAATGCTCTCAAATCATGACACTTTTGAAATACCAATAATTCCCCACTTCTAATGTGTTCTGTGGATCGAATAATTGCACCAGCACACCCATTGCAAATGGCACAGCCTGCGGTCCAAGCTCTGCATTCTTTAACCCTTCCATTTGTGAGAAGAGGAGTCTTGCTCAATGGCAGTTACTTGCAGCAGATAATAGATCTTTCTCAACCCGAGGGTTTTGAATTGACTGAAACCTCAGCTGTTGCGATTTTCTGGGCCTAATGAGGGTCTGCTGACTATAACTCCACTTACATTTTCTGATGTGGGCAGGAGTCAAAGTCAAGATAGCTCTTCATTCATGCCCCCGCCTCCACTGAAAACTCAAAGCTCTACCGTGAAGTAAGTCTATATCTAAAAGTTACTTGACAGACTGGTAAGTCTGACAAAAGTCAGAGAAAAAATCAACCAATAATATAAATGAATACAGCTATCACATATAGGGAACTCTCTTCGTACAGTGACTTCACTGGGCACAATGCAACAAACTAGTTTCTAGGCCTCATGCAAAGTGCAAGTTGTGACCTATAAAGTGCCAAATGGCTCATGTTATGCCTAGGTAGAAGACTGTGGCCGTCACTTCACGAAGAACTTCTCTTCGCAGCGTGATTGCCTTCGCTATGAATTCGAAGGCGGTCACGTGGTAGTCACGTGGTCTCCATTCGCCCCCACCCCTCTTTCCGTGTCCTCACCGAGCGAGGTTTTAGGGTCGAATCCAGTAGTACTTCACGTGCTCCCTTCGCATTCGGAAGCTTACTTGCAACGTCCGGTTTCTGCTTTCTTTTATTTTTTAAAAAAATTACCCGTATCGATGCATCAATACCCGGCTGTCATTTGCGGTCAGAGGACTTCTGGGCGGCCATCGTGTTTCCTGAAGCAGAGCAGCTGGGTTGGTTTTTTGGGGGCGGGGGGCGGGGAGGCTTCTCTCAGCTTCATCGCCCTGATGAGTGGCGGCACCGACACCACCTCCCCCTCCCTCTGCGCAGCCCTTCGCCATCCCTTGCCAGCGGAGGGGCTCTGCTCACGTCACCCGGGACGCTTGCCCCCTCTGTTGCCCCTGCCCCGTGTACAGAAGGCAAGATCAAAAGAACGGGTTAACCAAATATCTATGCATCGGCATTTCGGAGAAAAAGTAAGTTAAAAAAATAAATATACTTTTAACTGGCCACACGTGAATTTGGATACGAAGCGGGATGCGGCGCGAGGAGATTCCCGGCCTCCGGCAGGGGAATCTCTCCCCGCTTGGAGCACGGTTTAGGGGCGTGGTCGGGGCGTGGTCGGGGTGGCGCCGCATCCAAAATGGAGGATCGTGCAGACAAAACCGACCGATTCGCGCAGAAATCACGGCTCGCCGCGCAGCGAGAGGTTCGTGAAGTAACGGCCTGTGTTCTCCCATATGAGCTTGCCTAGCCTTTGAGATTTCCAAAGAAGCGCCTTCCCTCAGTCCCATCATCCTTGGAAGTGTGGAGATGAAAGAGTGCCTTCTCAGTCATCATTCCCAGGATGTGGCACTCCTTATCCCAGGAGATTAGGCTGTCCTCTTTCGTATTTTTCTCTCACTGGCTTTTTAAAATCTTGTTAGGTGTTTCACAATTAAGTGTTATTCCCTTTTTCTTTTATTGCTGTGCTGTTTCTGTTCTTTCTTTTATTGATGTGGCTTTAATAGGGTTTTGTATTTGTTTTATTTTTTAATTGTATTTGTTTTGTTCAGTTTTATAATTGTTAATTGCATTGGGTACCATTCTTTCAGATATAGGCTTGAAGTTTTAAATATATCAAATCAAAAACCAGAGTAGGAAATTTCCAGTGAGATCTCTCTCTCTCTCTCTCTTTTAGAGATGGGTGTTTCGGTTCAGAAGGGGTCTGGTTCACTGAACCGGGACTCACCCTCCGGAACGAAATCAGCCACTGACTTACCTTGCTTTGGATCGCACGGGAGAAAATTCCAATTAGAAAGAAGCCTCAAACATGTCATATTTCCTTCTCCCTGGTGCTGGCCAATTAGACAGAGAAGTGGGATGATGCATGTCTTCACACAGCTCGTGATTGGCCAGTGCCAGGGAGAAGAAAGATGATGTATCAAAGGCATCTTCATGATTGGTATTTCGCGCTGCATGACCCAAAGGAAGGTAAATCAGTGGTTGATTTTGTTCCAAAGCATGAGTCCTGTTTCCAAATGCCAACTGTGCTGGTGTGTTTCATTTCAGAACCAGACCCCTTCCAAGACAAAACACCCACGTCTACTCTCTTTTGTTTAAGGTTAACAAATAATGACCTGGGCTTTAAAAAAATGTACTGTATTTCCTTGTGTATTTTGGTGTTTGTACTCTGTGTCAGTTGCATAGGTTCCTTTTATTCCTCTCTCCCATCTTCTCACAGTCCTTTTGAACTATGACTATTGTTCTCAACCTTTCACCCTATAGTTATTTTGGACTTCTTCTCTGTGGAATCCTTGACTATTGGCCATGTTGCTGAAGTGTCTAGAAACTGACGTCTAGAACAACTGGGTAGCCAGATCTTGAGAACCACTAAGCTAAAGTATCCAATACTGATTAGATTACTACATATTTTGAATGACTGCATTTAACTCAGCCTTAATTTTTGGATCTCTGCACTGCATGCTGTTTTTCAATCTCTTTCAATTATGGTAGCCATCACAGTAACTGAGAGCTTGATCCTGCCTGCCATAAACAATGTGAATTTTGAAACTGTACTCAAACAAAGCCGCCTTTATCCCTGAAAATTGCAGTTAACTATTGGCTGCTCATAAGATTCCCGTGCAACCTGAGATACTTTGGGTGATATTGATTCCTTTAAAGTAGACTGAAGACCAAACCTGCTTTGAAGAATGTCTTCTGTTGGCAGCAGGAAAGATGAACAAGCCCTGTGAGTCCATGCCTCATATACTTTTCAGCAATGGACTGTCCAACTTGGGCGAACATACTTTGGTGAATGGCTGAGTCTGTGAAGTGGCGAATACTGCTCAGTCCCATGACTTATGTGCTGTATAACATCTACATGAAATCACTCAGTAAGGTTTTCCAGAAGTTTGAAATGAGGTGCTGTGGGTATGCTGATGATAGGTAGCGTTATACCTTCTTCTACAGACATTCGGGTGAGGTGCAGAAATGCTGAAACCGCACCAGGCTTTAGCAAAAAGACTGAATAAAATTCAACAAAATGAGTCTCAAGCCTAATGGGACAGGCTAAAGACTCAGGGAGTGGACTAAAGCGCTCAACCGATTCTGACTAAGCTTTTTGTTCTGCTGAGGTTCAAGTCAGTGAATACTGATATGATCAACCCCAATGGAAACCTAAGCATCATCCATGGCAAGAAAGGCATTCTGTCATCTAAAGCTGATAAGTCAGCTGTGACACATCCTGGAAATATCTTATCCATTGTTATGCATATTGAACAATTAACCTCCATATTAGATGTGTACAGAAGGTTGTTTATGGAGCTGCTTTTAAGAACTAGACAAAAGCCACGCTGAACCCAACCAAATACTTTTCTTCTACAATTCCTACCTGAATCTATTCCCAGTTCTCTCTGAACCTGGATGGCCAGCAGATTTCCACTCAGACATAGGCCATCTGAGAGACAACGAAGCAAACCTCTAATTGTATTTTGATTTTGGACATAGCACGATGGCTTCTTAACTGATCCTGTCAAAGATGTGCTAACTTCTTCCCATTTTGTATCATGCCCAAATTTGAGGATTAGTGCTCTCATTAGGAAACTGTTTTCATGTAGGGTTATTTTTAAGAGTTATTGTCAGATGTGCTTCTATTCTGTAGCTATGCACAAATATTCCGGAATAAAGTATTCCTTTAAAATGTGTTAAACTCCCGCAAGAAGTTAACTGTGTGAAAACATACGAAAATATTTGGCATTTTCAAAAGTATTATTTTGACTTGTAAAGCTGCTACTCTTCATCTGGATTATTCCTTCTAAATCATACAATTGTGTTAGATTTATATGCACTCACACAGTGTTATATAATTCAATAATCTCTGCCTTCAAGTTTATGATTTAAGAACCCTGTCTTCACATGTATGCTGACTAAAGTAGTAGAGTTCCTGACACCCGGACCCTTTCTTTCTTCAAGTATATTTTATAAAAATCTTGCCTCTTACCATTCATGCTACCAATTACATAAAAGAATGTGTGGACCAAGAAAAATTGCACAATAGCTCTCCAAAAACATCAGCTTCTTTTCCACTAAGGATTGGTCTTTTGTCTACTTTATTCTAGTATTACTTATACCATGTTAATTCTGAAACTCATATTTCTTTCTTGGTCCTAGGAGAGCTGTTTATCTGTCTTTGTTCTTAGGTAAAATGGGATATAAGCTTCTCTTACCCCTTGCTCTCTGTAGCATAGCACGTCACAACTACCAGTAGCTTAGGGTGCTTTTACATGACCCCTAAAATCTGAGGCAAAGGGCTCCCAGATGCGGAGCTTAAAATTGTTTTCCCACCAGCTCCGGACTTTTAAAAAAATTAAGTACGACCACGCCCACCTAAGCGCGTCTCAGCACATTTTCCAAGTACCTGGTTTCCGAAGGTGAAAAATGTCTGATGCGGATTGCAAAGTGCCGGGCTGTCCTTGCCTTCTGTTGTTTTTTGTTTGTTTGTTTGTTTGTTTTTTGCCCACCACCCCTTTAAGAGACTGGAATGCTTCCCGGGGCAGCTCCCGATGGCAGAGCGGAGGTGAGCTTGCATTCTTTTCTCCTTTTTTTCTCCCTCCCCTCACGCAGACAGGAGCAAGGGAGTGCGGAGGGGTGGGAACACAGCAAGAGGAGCAAACCCCCAATATCTCTGGTCTGAATTTAAGTTGCCAGTGGATCTTACGGGTCGTGTAAAAGCGCCCGTAGTCCCAGGAACCAACTGAATTAATGAACAAGGAACTTGAGTTCTCAAATCTCTACTGATTTAGTGGGCCTGCTCTCATTGCAACTTACCATGCTAAGTAACAGGAGTTCAGCCAATAGAAAGAAACCACCAATGGATGCCACCAGCAAATGCTGTCCACTCCCTGCCCATCAAAATGCCTGGTACTGATAATTGGGCACATTTTAAAAAACTGTTCATGATGGCAACTTAATAGTATAATGACAGATATACAGCAATTTTAAGACTTCAGATAATGAAGTTTTTATTATGGACAAAGGTATGCAATGAAAGAAATGAGACATTTGCCTGAGTTGTCTCTGATTCTTCTCACTAAATCCAGTGAGAAAATGGGAGTTCTGGTATGCTGGATAAGGTATGATGACAACGGGAGACTATGAAAATGTAATCTAATTTAAGAAATTGAGATTCCTGGATGTTCTGACCTACTTTGAAAAGGGCAAATTAGTGCTGGCACCTTTAACTGCAGTTCTTAATGAAATCCATCTGCTGCAAATGAACAAAGTTGTCATAAACACTATTAGACTGGGGAGAATGTATTGCGGCATAGCACTATATAGTAAACACTAGAGCTTTCAAAATGGCAAAGATGGGGGATAATTTTTGTAGACTTGTCATAAAATAGCCAAACACCCTGAAGCTGCATGACACACTGATGTGCACTATGTACAGAGCTCAGTGCAAATCAAGATTGCTCCATCTTCTCCTATGTCAAGGTAAAATGTACTGTGATCTCACACAGCTTTCATTTTGTATCCCAGGACTGGGATATAAAATGCACAGTGCACATTTGCCCTTTTATTCTCCTGATTGAAGGCTTGAGATGGGAAGGAAGGCTTTATAAACACAAAAAAAGGTTGGGAAAAGGTGTACAATCTGTATGCAAACTCCAACAGCAAGGACATGTAATACCTTTGATGAATGACTCAATACCTTTGATGAATGACTCTGGGCGGCACCGGGCCGCCTGGGAGGCCGGGAGGCTCCTCCCCTTTTCCTCCGCCGCCCTCCTCCTCCTCCTCTTCTCTCCCGGGCGGCAGGATGGGTTGGTTTATCCTTGCCCTCCTCCTCCTCGCCCACCACCACCACCACCACCAGCAGCATCTGGAAATCAGATGATCCAAGCCGCCGCCGCCACCCCCTTCGCAATTGCCTCGCTGCTGCTGCTGCTGCTGGAGCTCCGGCAGGCAGGAGGAGGAGGAGGAGGAGGAACCGGAGCAGGAGCAGGAGGGAGGCGGCGGCGGCTGTGTTTGGCGCGGCCGGGTGGGTGCCGCGCAGCCATGAGCCGCGCGGGTCTCGCTCCTGGCGCCTGGCGCTTTGCTGCCGCCGCCGCCGCCGCCGGCCTCCTCCTCCGGGTGCTGCTGGCGCCCCGCTCGCTGTACCGCGCCGGGAAGCCCTCGCGGCACCGACGAGCCGCCGCCGCCGCCTCCTGCTCCTGCTCCGGTTTCTCCTCCTCCTCCTCCTCCCGCCGCCGCCGCCGGAGCAGCAGCGAGGGCAATTGCAGAGGGGTGGTGGCGGCGGCGGGGACGGGGCGACAGGCGGCGGCGGCGGCGCGGCGGGAGGGCGAGCGCGGGGGGGTGGCTGCTTGCTCCTCCAGCGGCGGTGGCGGGAGGAGGAGGAGGAGGAGGAGGAACAGGAGCAGGAGGAGGCGGCGGCGGCTCGTTGGTGCCGCGAGGGCGCTTCCCGGTGCGGCCGGGCGGGTGCTGCGCGCGGGGCCGGGGGCCAGGAGCCGCGCGCGGGTCTCGCTGCTGGCGCCCGCTCGCTTTCCCGGCGGAGGAGGAGGCCCACGGCGGCGGCGGCGGCAGCAGGAGCAAGCGGGCGCCAGCAGCGAGACCCACGCGCGACTCCCGGCGCCGGAGGAGGAGGCGGGGCCCGCCTGCCCAGGAGCCCGGGTTCCCCCCCCCCCGCCCGTGTGTGGGGGAGTGGCACCCCCGACGCCCCAAGCCGGTGAGTGCCGCCGCCGGTCTCGTGCCTCCCCTCCTCCTTCCCTCCCATCATTTGCTTTCACCCCCTTTTGCCTCCCGCCGGACCCCCTTTTTCGCATTCTCCCCCCTCCCCACCCCCCCACCCCGGGCCACAGAAAATTTTTAAAATTTCCCGGTCCGCGGGGACAAAAAGGTTGGGGAGCACTGCGCTACAGGGATGGGTTGGTTTATTCTTTTATCTGGAAATCAGATGATGTAATTGGTGGAGCAAACCAATCTGTGTTTGTTTCAGCTCAGTTTGGGTTTGTACGAATTTTAAAGAAATTCATACAAACCTGAACGTTGGGTCCAACTTACTGGCCCCGGTGGCGAGTGCTTTTTGAGGTGCTGGCTTGGGGCCAGCACCTCAGGGTTTGTTTGTTTTTTTGGTTTTGTTTTTAAAGCATTGATCTGGTCCCGGGTCGATGCTCGTTTTATTTTTTTATTTTTTGTTTTGTTTTGCAGCCCGAACTGCACGGCTCCTGGGGCCAGGTTGGTGCTGTTTTTTAAAAATCAATTTAAAAGCAACAACTGCATGGCTGCTGGGGGCTGGGTCAGTTCTGGTTCCTTTTTTATTTTATTTTATTTATTTTAGAGCACCGACCCGGCCACCCCTGGGGCTGGGTCAGTGCTCCTTTTTTCATTTTATTTTATTTGATTTGTGGGGGGGTTAAAAGTCCCCAGCTGGGGGCTTTTTGAGGTGCAGGCCTACCTTCCCCGCCAGGACCAGGAGGACTGCGGCGACGAGGACATGGTAGGAGGGGGGATAGCGAAAAACAAAGCAAACTAAACAGAAATTTCCATTTCGTTTTGTTTCATTTTTCTTTGATGGGTTGGTTCATTATTCATTTTGCTAGCTAATGAAATGAATAACGAGTAACAAAATGAATTAAAAGTTCATTTTGTGCCCATCTCTAATTCTACAGTGATGCAAAATAATTACCTTTTATCACTTAATTGCTGTAAATTAAGAAATCCCCATAGGAATTATCTGCTGTATACTGAGTAGTGTGACTCAGTGTGAAACAGCTAATATAACTGCACAAAGGTTAGCCAATATAGTAAAAGATGCAATAACCATCCAGAGTGGCCTTGTTGCTAGACAGCGTGGTATAGCAATCTAATAAATAAATATAAATAAATAATAATATAGCATGCAATGCCCAAATATCTCACATCAAAAAGCTTCTTGTTTTATTTTAATACTTTAAAAGCCCTGCTCTAGAAACACTGCTAATTTAGTTAATTGATGTAACATTCATTTAAAAAATAAGAAGAAATAATATAACAAATTCATTGTGCAACCAAAGGTCCATATGAATTACTCTGAGGTGTTCTGCTTATTTACCACCCCATAGAATTATGGGTATGTAATTTATATAGGAAGGATGGTAAACAGAGTCCCTTGAGCTGACCACCTGAGGGATTGGACTCAGGTTTTGAACAGAGTCTTCACTACAGTATTGCTATGAAGTTGTTGATGTTATAACCAATATTGCTAGCTACAAGAGAAAACAGAAAACTTCAGGGAAAATAAAACATGTAGAGAGGGCTCTTGGTTCTGTATATTTTCGTTTAATACTGTAATTTTTTTGTATAAGTTAAGAGTGTTAAGGGTATTTGAAAGTATACTGATTACAACTTGGACTCACAAGATTAATTCCTAGCAGCAGAATTCATTGAAAGTATTTATTGGCAATTTTTTATTGAATATAAACAGAGATTGTACTGAAATCAGCTGTTTGTTCATTGTTTTTTTCTTTACAAAATCATCTGGTTCCTGCAGAGACCCTCTTCTTTCATTTTTATACTGTGCAACTGGAAGAGAAATGTGAAGGAGGAAAAGGAATAAAGGAATAAAGGAATAAATAAATAAATAAATAAATAAATAAAAGCAAGGCCTGCTTATTTATTGCAAATAATCAGGCATTAGTGAACTGAAGACTCTGTAAAAGCATGCAGCCAAATGTGTTTTGAAAGTACATATCTTAAGGTGGTATGTAGCCTCACGTAATTGTTTATTAGAGCATTTGAAAACTGTGTTCATTCCCCTGCCCGTGAAGTTCATGCTTAAGACTGTTACATACAGTTCCATCCATGCTCGTACATTACAGAGGTGGTTTAATCATCCGTATGAAATTACTAGCTTCTCTGTTCGTGAAGCATGACATTTCAATTGCACAGCCAATAAAAGAATTACATGAGGAGAGCTGAAATGATTTACTGTATAGAAAGCCACAAGACCAAGGTTACCATGGTGAGCTTGCCTTTCTGTGCAAACAAGGTCAAGTGAGAATGACCCATCAGTGGACAACCTTCAGTTCTAACATAGTAATGTATTGCTCCAACAATGGTTTGTTGGCTTCCTTTTTAAAATAAGTACAAACATTTAACCGTTTTTTGGAGTGGGGTGGGGAGGAAAAATCCAGACCCTGCATTTTGAATGTCTCAGCCACAGTGAAGAGGAACCCTATTGCCTATACATAAGCAGCATTTATTTTTTATTTTATTTTTTTGTGTTGGCAGCAGTTTCAGAGAAATATCATCCAATGTGTAGATTTCTTTACTGCTCGTGATAGTGTAGAATCTTGGGATCTGCCTTATGGTGTCCACAAGAAATGATTTAAAGGTCCTTAAACATTTGTATGTACACAAATGAAAGAGAAGATAATATTTTCTTCATGTCTTCCATGCTGCATTATTAAACTTCTTTTCACTGTGTCAGGGATCAGTGGTGGATCTGGCATTTTTATGCAGATATTGCCAAGGAAGCAAAGAACAACAATAGCTGCAGATACAATTAAAATGTCTGAATAAAATAGTCCATAAGAAATAGGAGTGCTTGCTTCTACTCTGAACAACATTTTGTTGATGCAGAAAATGAAGACTATACTAATAAATGTCTCTTGAATTCTATATGCTGTAGGAAAACGAAGCCCTTTGGGTTATGAATCTTGGATTTAAAGAGATCATCAAATATTTAAGGTGAAAATGCAGTAACACATGCTAGCTGTCATGTGTAAATTTGGTGAATGTTATGACAAGGTTTTTAAAACATTCATAGTTGGAGTATTTTTATGAAAATATTCATTAATTCAAACTGACATTCATATTGAGCAACCTGCATTTCAGTATTTAAAAAAAATGTAGACACACGAGAGATCATTGTTAAGTCAGAAAAATATGGGTGAAATATATAGCAATTGTGTTTAAATTATACATTATAAGGCATACATAGCGGTATGTTGTCATATTATGCATTAAATTCAGTGCATAAATCAGGTTGTTATAATTCTGATGTTGCCAAAAGGCCAAAAATATGACAAACACAACTAGGCATGTAGATATTATAATACTCTAAAATTCAATAAGCATTTGTTTTATGTACATTAACTTCTGTTAATAAAAATTACATTCATTTATTACCCCAATTCCATATTATAATTATAAAGGATCCCTTTCCCCTTGGAAAGTCATTGAAAAACTATGAATAATCCATTTGTTTAATATCTTTATATACAACATCCTACTATAGTATTAGCCATAGAAAGGAAAGCATTATTGATTTCAGTAATAATTTTATAGTATTGCTTCATTGCAATGCTGAAATGGCTAATATAATTTTTGTGGCAACTCTATGCATTTAAAGCAGTGCATGCACTTGCAAAAAGTATGGAATATAAGCAATATTTATTTGATACCAAATGTTAATGATGAAACTTTAGAAAATGCACCTTTTGAAGAAATGGGGGTAATGGTATAAAACTATCCTGCAATAGTAATCAGTAAATACATTTGCCTCTTACAGGAGGAACTGGATTATAGTAAAGATTTAATGCAATGAACAAGTCTATGAACATGCCTTTTCTCAAACACTTCCATCTGGAAATGTTCATGCATAGCAGTGCTTTACGCACACATGCATACCATTGCAGGTATGTAGGACAGGAAGGAAGGCAAAGAGATTTTCTCAGGAAGAATCTCAGAGTGTCATTCAGCAGCATCCTTCTTGAAATATCTAAGTTTTAAGTAACACAGTGAGGTTCTTTAGCAAATTTATTGTGATTGTTAATGTACATCTAATAACAATGTTTCCATTATAATCTACTCTTGCCAGCGTTTTGTTTCTTTCCTTTCCTTAAGCCAGACACGTCCAAAGTCAGGCCCGGGGGCAGAATGCGGCCTGTTTTCACATTTTGAGTGGCCCACAGGCTCTTCTCCCAACCAGCTCAGCCTGTCACTCATCTCATTATTATTATTATTATTATTATTATTATTATTATTATTATTATTATTATTATTATTATTATTATTATTATTATTATTATTATTATTATTATTATTATTATTATTATTATTATTATATCCCGCCCATCTTCACACTGGGAACTCTGGGCGGCTTACAACAATAAAAACAGGTAATAAAAACACAAACAGAAAGGCAAGACCAAGCATAGTTAATGCAGGGGGGCAAGATGGCGGCAAGACCCATGCATAGTAAAGCGGGGGGGGAGAACCTAACTAACTGAAAATGTTGCCAAACGCCTCCCTGAAGAGGTGGGTCTTCAAGGCCTATTGAAGGTGGGCAGGGACTCTGTCAGGCACAGCTCACTGGGGAGATGATTCCAAAGCATGGGGCCCACCACAGAGAAGGCACTGTATCGCATACACGATTTCTGTGCCTCTCTGGGTGTGGCCACCCTCAGTGAGCGCGCCTGCGCCAGTCTCGTGGGTCTGGACCCGGTTGACCTTTGAGAGATATGCTCCGCCAGGTACTCTGGTCCCAGGCCGTGGAGGGCTTTGAAAGTCAAAACCAGGACCTTGAACCTGATCTGGAGGAAAACGGGGAGCCAATGCAAGCGAGCCAGGACTGGGGTGATGTGCTCGTATCTACGGGCGCCCACCACCAGCCTGGCCGCGGCATTTTGCACCCGCTGTAACCTCCGGACCAGGGTCAAGGGCAACCCCACGTAGAGGGCATTGCAGTAGTCGATCCTCAAGATCACCAGGGCCTGCACTACTGTCCTCAGGGAGGACTCATCGAGGTACTGGCGGATCTGGGTGATCCTGCGGAGGTGGATAAAAGCGGCCCTGGAAGCAGCCATCACCTGGGCTTCCAGGGAGAGGGCTGAGTCCAGGACCATGCCCAGATTCCTGGCCCTGTCCGTAGGCTGGAGGGAAACACCCCCCAGCTTAGGGAGGGGGCCATTGTACCCAGACAAGAGCGCCCCGAAGAACAGAACCTCCGTCTTCTCCAGATTCAGCTTGAGCCGTTTATCTCTGGTCCATTCCAGAACGGCTTCCAGACACAGATCAATGGAGCGAACTGCCTCCACTGCAGACAACGAAAAGGAGAGATAGAGCTGTGTGTCATCAGCGTACTGATGACAGCGAACTCCAAATCTCCTGATGACCTCCCCCAGTGGCCTCATGTAAACATTGAACAGCATGGGTGAGATTGCCGACCCCTGGGGCACCCCACAAGGGAGAGTCCAAAGAGCCGACAAATCATCACCCAGCTGAACCCGCTGGGTCCGGCCGCCAAGGAAGGAACGGAGCCAGGCCAAGGCCTGATCACCAATTCCCACCTCCGCAGGCCGGACCAGTAGGTTACCGTGGTCGACGGTATCAAAGGCAGCTGACAGATCAAGGAGAACCAACAGGGAGGAACATCCCCTGTGGGCCTCCCTGAGGAGGTCATCCTGCAGAGCGACCAGGGCAGTCTCAGTTCCGCGAAGAGGTCTGAATCCAGACTGGAAGGGGTCCAGAATACGATTTACCTCCAGATATGACTGAAGCCTGACAGCAGCCACCCTCTCAACAACCTTGCCCAGGAAGGGAACAATGGCAATCGGACGATAGCTGGATAAATTGTCCGATGCCATGCCAGGTTTTTTAAGAGTGGGTTTCACCATGGTCTCCTTTAGACGGGCAGGGAAGCATCCCTCCCTAAAAGAGGCCGTGGCAATAGCAGAAACCCACTCAGGCATGTTCGCTTCGGCAGATTTAATAAGCCAGGAGGGGCAAGGGTCAAAGGGAGTGGCCGCCGGCCAGCAACAAACCATGGCTCTGGAGGCCTCCGCTGGAGACACCGGCCCAAACTCATCCAAGAGGGGAGAACGGAGGGGTGAGGCCACAGAGATCTCAGAGGGTGGACTAGAGCAACTGGGGGGGCAAGTCGGAATGGATGGCCTCTATTTTAGATCTGAAGTGGGCTGCAAATTCCTCACTAGTGAAATCACTAGGAGGAGGCCTCAGCTGACTGGGATTGGCAAGGTCCCGAACCACCCGGAACAACTCCGCCTGGCGGCTCGAGGCCTCGCCAATTCTCAGGGAGACAATGGCCCCTCCCCATACCAGATAGAGATGTCAGCTTGCAGTTTTATGGTTTGCCTACCCTTCCTGCCTCTGTCCATCCCCCAGCCACCTGCCCAGCCTATCCTCCCCTGGCTCTGTTGCTGCAGTGTCCGCCCCACCGACTTGCATGTCCAAAGTCCAACTGGGGGCCAAATGGGCTGAATTGTCGGCCCCCACACATTTTCACCTCACCAAATCTGGCCCTCCTTACAAAAAGTTTGCACACCCCTGCCTTAAGCAAAGGAATTTTGTTTCTGTTTCCTAACTCCTAATAGATCAGAGCAGAGGCCTAAAACGGAGACAGACTCTTGGTAGTGAGAGAATAGGGTGAGTGAACAGGAGTTTTATGGGGGAGGCCCCTAACAAAACTTTTTGTTTCTAGGTATAGTTATAAATGAGTGGATTTTCCCAGACTCCGTCAAGGCAGGCAAGAAAAAGGAAAGGATACATAGACAAAGAGTAGAAAGCAAAAAAGTAGTAAGGGTCATGGAGGGAAACAGACACTTGATTGGTTTTGACCTATAATGTTTGTGCAATGTTTGTCTTCATGCCTGAGAACAACACAGTAAACACATGCAGCATGTGTAAACTGGTAGCACTATTGGAGGAAAAAGTGAAAGAACTAGAGCAGCAAGTTGCCATGCTTAACATGGTAAGAGATGAAGAGTACAGTACATAAACAGAAGTCATGAGGAGAAGCAGCCAAGAGAGGCACTGGAGGCAGAAGAACAGCAAGACAAGGCAGAGGAGGAGAATTGATTGTCTTCCCAGTTGCACTGTATGGTACAAAGTGCTGGGGAGCAACAGTGGACATAGAGAACTGCCTCCATGCCACAAAAATGCATATGCTGTTTTGGATATTGGGTATCTCCCTAAATGACCCTGTAACAAATGATACTATCTGTGGTATCAGTAACAGAGAAAATGAGAGCAAACCGGCTCTGCTGGTATGGACATGTCCTCAGATCAGCACCTTCCACCATTGCCCAAACTGCAAGCCACCCGAAAATCAATGGCCAGTGGCCACATGGATGACCAAAACAGAGATGACAGGACTCTGTCAGTAAGGACATGCAAATTATTGATTTGTTGGGTGCAGTAGACATTGCTTTTCTATTCTTAAATGCATGCAGTGTATGCTGCTACTGACAAAGCTTCGTCTCTGCGACCTAACAGAGAAAGTTTTGAGAACAGAGAAAGTTTTGAGAACAGAGAAAGTTTTGAGAAACGTTTGGGAAAGCCACTCTTGTTGTTACCATTTGCTTGGTGCTTTGGATAAAATTCCTGTCAGTCATTAGGAAGTAGCTGCAGGACTGAACTGAGGAAGCTGCTTTACACCAGGTCAGGCTGTTTTTTCATCAAGGCCAATATTGACTGTCAGCTGCTCTCCAGGGTCTCAGGTATAAAGAGTTCTTTCTCAACACCTGTGATGTGATTCTTTTAAGTAGAGCTATCTATCATGGATCAAACTTGGGATCTTCTGCATGTAAAGCATGTTTTTCATTTCAGCTCTATGGCTCTTCTGTGTGATATAGTGAGTTGTTTGTTGTCCTACAATATTATAATGACTGTACATCACACTTATCAAAGTAATAAAGCAGTGTGGATTTCAAGGTGGCAACATGTTCTTAAACATAATGCCAGTTAGGTGGCATCTTTTAGTAGAGTCAAATTCTCAGCAGATTTTGAAGCTATCAAAGCAGAGCCATCACTCCAAAAACACAGCATTGGAACTGCCTTTTAATTTTAGGTATTTATTATTTTTTGACTTTATCTGTGCCTTTTTTAGTGTGAATTGTTGGCTTCTCTGAGCTCTTAGGAAGAAGATTGAGACATAAATTTAATTTTTCTTCTTTTTCTTCTTCCTCTCCTTCTTCATCTTCATTTGCTGCAATCTAGAGGCATTCTTTTTTGGTCTGAACTTAGCATTGCAATCCATAGAGTAAGGTGGTGTGACGTAGGCATGGAATTTTCCAGTGATCCAGCAATACCTTGCTTTGAAAGCAAAGGAGAGCATATGACCTTCTTTTGGTTGGGTTTGATTTCTCACTGAATTTTTTTTTGTTACCTTTCAATAGCAATACAGTTGAGGGTAAAGAATAATTTATTCCAGAGGCAAAGGAATGATTTATTCCAGATGAGTGTACTGGCTTCTATTCTGTTTAATGTCTACACAAGTGACCAACAATTTTCTCAGGACTCCAGAACAACCTTGCATTTTCTACTATGTTGGACACTTTCATATGGTGGAACATCTCCTAGAGCTAGAAAATCTTGGTGCATATTATGATAGAAATCAACTAGTGATGGGCAAGAAATGGAAAAATTGAGATTCGTTTTGTTTCATTTCCTCCCCCTATGATTTGTTTTGTTTTGTTAGAAGCAATTTAAAAAAAAAAGCCATACAAATGAACCGTAACAAACTGATTCTTTACTCTATAAAATGGGTCCCCTCGGTCCTAGAGGCACCAAATTTGCTGGGTACCTTCCTTGGACTTTGTTTAAGACTCCATGTGTATACAAATACGCAGTGCCACCAACCTGCTGTTATTTAGCAGGATTAGAAGATGCAACTATTCCAGCAAGTAGTTGTTGCTTTTGCTGATGTTATAAGCAGTTCCTCTCCCTCCACTCTTCATCACAATTTAAAAACCGATTACACACTCACAACAATCACCCACCAAGCCTGCTTTGCTGACATGTAGCAAGATTCATCATCTTCAGATTCACCATCATCTACATTACATAGAATGGGAAATTGTGACTGAAGACATTGGCTGATTAATCGGGAGACACCCAAAATTTGGATTTTCAAAGAGACTTTGTGATTTGGTCCTGAGCTGAATTAGGTGGTTTTTAACTGAGTCTAAGTGCAATGAGGGCTCTTTCTTGAGTGCTGAAAGAGGGCCATACTGAATACCAATGGGCCAACATGAGACTCTCCAGAGTTTTTGCTGGTCCCATCAGTCCTAGCACACATAGGAAATAGGAGGTGTAGGTCAGAAAAATCTGGAAAGCCATGTTTCATCCCCCAACTATAGAGGGAATCCTATATCCTAAACCTTACAACTAACAGTAGAAGCTATATGCAGATTCATAACAAGCATTTTATTTCTAGTCAGCCATGGATTTTTTGTAGTTGTGTGGGTATTGTAGTAACACGTGTCCTTGCCAAAGAAATCAAGACCAAGATCATCCACAAGCTTGTGTTTCTGATTAATATGTGTGGCTGCGAAAGCTGGAGAGTAAAGAAAGCTAACAGGAAAAATAATTGGTTTGTTTTGACATATGGTGCTGCAGGAGAGCTTTGAGAACACAACAGACTGCCAGAAGACCAACAAGTGGGCTGTAGATCAAATCAAGCCTGAACTGAATCTGGAAGCAAAAATGGAGAAACTGAGGCTCTCTTGCTTTGGATACATCACAAGTTGAAATTCTTTAGGAAAAAAAACCCAATAATGCTGGGAAAGGTAGACAGTGGTAGGAGAAGAGTAAGGCAAAATTTGAAATGGAAGGACTCCTTAAAGGAAGCCACAGGCTTGAGTTTATAAGAGCTGAGCAAAACTATTGAGGGCAAGATATTTAGGGGATCTCTCATTCATTGGGTCCCCATAGGTTGGAAGTAACTTGAAGGCCCATTCACAAGAACAATCCTTGTCTCGACTTGTGTTTAATATTTTAGTTTAGTTTATAGTCTTGGGTATGCTTCAAATGTGCTGTAAACTCTTTAGCATTTTAGTCATTGGCACATAGCCAAATATATTATAGTTACTCTGGTAACAGCTGTGACTAACCGGGGGTGGGAGTGGGGGAGACCTTAGCTCTTGCTTCTATGGATTCATGATCAAATTAATACTTGGACATTTTAAATAACACCCAGATGGCTATGTTTGTAAGCAACATACAAATGACAAAACAGAATTGTTGAGAGTTTTGTTTCTTTTAATACAATTCATTTTAGTTGTATAATGGCCTCTGTTATTTAAATGTCTGCAAGCTTGGGTGGGGCAATTTGAGTAAAACAAACCTCGCCAGCAGCCAATATAATCTCTTCAGGTGAGAATCAACGTGAATTTAAACAACTTAACACAAGCCAGAAGTTCCTTAACTGACTCACAGTAAGGTTCCTCATGTCAGCGAAAAGAAAACATATTGAACGCTGAAGTGGAGGAAATAACGAACGCTTGACTGTTGGGATCCATTTTCATTCCAGGTGGACGAAGGGAAAAGAACAACAGGAAATCAATAATTTCATGTGTCCACAAAGAAAAGAAATATCCTTACAGCAAAGAGACCAGTGCATTAATTGTTGATATTTGTCCATGAATACAACAACCCCAGTCAATCTATAACTTGAATTCAAAGTATGGACAAGTTAATTTGGGGAAGCTACCATTCCCATATTATCATAGCCATGTTGCCTGGGAGATTGTAGGGAAGGTGGCCAAAATTACCAACCCTTGCTTGAGTGAATACAAAGGAGACAAAGTTAGTAATTTGCTTTGGGACCTAAGGAAGTCTAAGTGTTGCTCACAACTTTTTATGGAGTTACACATCAACGGGATGAATTTTGTATAATTTGGGCAAACCAATTAAATGCTTGCTTCCACTTTTCTATGCCATGATTGCATATCATCTTTAATCCAGGCATCTATTGGATTAAAACAAAGCCCATTCTGTTCTCCATAGTGGCCATCCAGGAACCGATTGGAAACCCACAAGCAGAACATGATGATAGAGACTTCCTCCCACTGTTGTTTTTCATCAGTTGGCATTTAGAGCATGCTACCCCTTATCTTGGAGGTGGACTATAACTCTCATTGCTAGTAGCTTTTATCAAATTGCTCAGTGCCTTCATATTTTCCCTGTTTGATGCCATTTCCACTTTATTCCCCTTTAAACAATTTTTGGGGGTTTTAAAAACTGTTTTGCTAGGCAGCCACCATAAAAAAAATGTTGAGACTTTTGGAGCTGATGCATTCAAAGTTCAAAGTTCAAATCCCATATGGTAAACATGGCAAACTGATGATCACTGATACCTGTTCCACTTGTTTTGATATGATTGGAACAAATGCTTTACTGCAGGCATGTCCAAAGTCAGGCACAGGGGGCAAATGCGGCCCGTTTTCAAATTTTGAGTGGCCCATAGCCTCTTCTCCCCACTGGCTCAGCCTTTCACACATCCCCACTTAGCTGGCCCTTCCCCATGCCAGATGGAGATGTCAGCTTGCAGTTTTACAGTTTGTCTGCCTTCCCTTGCCTCTGTCCCCCCAGCTACCTATCCAGCCTACCAGGTTCTGTTACCACAGCGTCCTCCCCGCCTCCTTGCATGTCCTAGACTCTAGATGCTGTCCAAAGTCTGGTTCGGGGGGGGGGGGCAAATGCAGCTGAATGGTTGGCCCCCACACATTTTCAGCTCACCAAATCTGGCCCTCCTTGTAAAAAGTTTGGACACCTCTGCTTTACTGTCACCCTGAAGCAATATGTAACAGAGTGAACTATGTTAAGGGTGTGTGCATTCAAATCCTGTAAGCCACATTTTTTTAAAATTCTCTTCATAGACAGTTGTCATCTTTTGCAATCCTGGAAGGTATGGAATGGACAAATACTTTGTCAAGTAATAATTTACAATTCTGTATTAAATGTTTATTGTTGTTTTGCTTCCAGAATTTTGCTGCTCCCTTAATATGTTTGGACTGAATATTTATATTTTTAAAAGGAAGACGTTATTAAAAGGAGAAAAGATAAGAACATGGCATCTTAGTACTGCACCCAATTTTTGCCATCTGTAACTGCAATTAGATTGTCTGTCCTTCACCTCTTGGGAGTATTTGTGGAGTTATAGGCTGAAACTTGTCTATCCCATTTCATTTGCCAGGATTCACTACTGTACATAATACTTATACAAATTAAAAACTGTTAATAGCTAAACATAGTAATTGATTAACCTCCTGTATGTTTACAGCTCTCTTTAATTGCTTAAAAATGCTATTTGTCAGCTTCATGTTCTATTGACAATGCTATTGATTTATCTGATTTGGAATTTGTCTCGTCTCTCATACATAAAACTCACATATGCAGTTCAAATGGGAAATGACTGTATTGATTTCCTTAACTTGAGCCCAAATGCTAAAGATTTTTGGATAAGCTTTCTCATTACTTAAGCCAAAATCAATAGGAGAGAGCATCTTTTAATGAAAGAGCAGTTTGAGCAACGCACTCCAGCAATGGGGTCCTGCTCATCCTTTGCTTTACGAATTGATCTTCTCGGTTCCTTAAGTGAGGTCCAATTGGTTGACATTGTGGTTTGTCTTTGTGTGTAAACTTGCAGCTTCAGGAAAACGAAGGCAAGCGACAGAGATGGCAAGATGGAAGCACTTTCCGCTGCCACAGGCAAGAGAAGGATTTTTTTTATTCCCACCTAGGTGCTGCATTTTAAACTCATGGGATTAAAATACCTCTAACAAGAATATGCTACACAAATTTGGCTTGGTTTCCCCCTCTTCTCTCTCTCTTTTGTAGCCACTTTCCAAGACAAGCACATTGGGAACTGTTGGGCTTCTCCGTCTTCTTTCTTTTCTTTTCCTGTCTACCATGTTGGATGCCTTCAGGAGTCCTAGAGATACGGAACCCTAGCAAGGCAGTTGCTTGGCTTTCTTTGGGAGCTCTTGTGCATAACAGCAACGGAATGTAAGGACTGTCTTGTAGCTTGTTAAATCCACATGGCCTCTTTTTTCTGTTTTGTTTCAGGGGCATTTGATTTACTGGTTTCAGGATGTACATGAAGACAAGAAGCTGTGTGTGAAAAATGACAAGCTCAAGGCGAAGAGTAGCAGAAGAGATGTGGAACATCGGGCAAGTTATATGGGCAGGCCAAACATCAGGTACTGTACTAAGATATCATTAACTGCCCTGGACTACATAAATTAAGCTGATTACGCCTTCACTTAATTAACTGAGAATGACCTATTGATGTGAAGGTACAGTAAGATAGAGACTACATGCTGCTCTATACTAGATTTATAGGGTTTCAATTAGTTCTACTATTGACTTTGACTCCAGCGAAAGAAAAATTTTGCTTTATATGCACAGTGAATTCTGTTTTTAAAATTACAGCAGTAATTTCAGTTGTCAAGTTCATTTGAGGGTTTTGCTTTGTTTTGCTTAATTCTCCCATTAACCTTAAGAACTTGTGGTAATAACGCCATGGTTTATCATGGTTCATTCTGGTTATATTTGGCTTGTTTATTTTCACTTTGACTTACATATGGCTCTTGTGTTCAGGGGCAGCTATCCTGGCCATTGTGACACAGTGTCAGGTTCATTTAAGCAGCCTAACTGTGTGCAGGCTCATGTCCCACATCATATTTAGTTGATGTAAAACTTTGGAGTAATAGCAATGACCTTATTAGGAGTAACATTTTATCATATCAGCAAAATAATATTGAGAATGAGGATTTTATCACATCTGTTTTAGTGAGAATATGGTATGGAAAGGAAAATCTTTAAGAGAATGTTCTGTAACAGACTATGCATGGACATTTAATGTATAACATATATGAAATCATTGTGTCATGGATACAATAATTATATTGTAACAATGTTTTGTTTTGAATAATAAATAAGAAAAAGGAATTACAAACTTTTTATTATTATCTTATCCCAAAAAATAGCAGGTGTGAATGCCAATATGGCAGTCTTCTTACATTTTGAATTATTTCTTACATAGCATGTTAAAGTTTGTTGATGGGTGTATGTTATTTGTTAAACGTTTTTTGTTTCAGAGCAAAAGACTTGTTGAAGGACAGCCCTTCAAACTACCTTCTCAATGAAATTTTCTTGAAAAGCTGTGATCTTTTCTCTATTATTCTCCCTCCAACTTCACTGCCTTGACTAATTAAAATTAGGTTGTATCCCTTTGTGTATTTTGAAAACATGCTAGTTGATGAGCTAATATTATGGGACAGAGAACAGCTTAGTCTCTGACCAACCAGAGCCATGGTTACAGTGGGGAAAATTTCTCCTTTATATTTGAATTAAATTTCTTGACAGTCATTTCTTTTTTTAGAAGGATTTGTTTCCTGGATATAGAGAAGCAGTTTGTAAAATGGTATAGTGGCCTGTCTCCTGAGCTACCATGATAACAGAGCTTCCTAAATTTTTAGGATCCCATGCCCTGGGATTAGAGAGCCAAGATAACCTAACGGAAAGCCCTTTGCAATGTCACCGTGAGAGACCTCATCTGCAACAACAGCAACATTCCTGGCTCTGCCAGCAAGCTTACATTTACTGCATGGAGCTCCCTTTCCCTCCCCATCTGGAATATTACAAGATGTGTGGGAGTGCCCTGTGTCTAGCAGGGAGTGCAGGAGGAATAGTGTATAAAAGATAGCTCCTCCCCAGCCTCAGTCTTTTTTGGGACTTGTGTCCCACCCTCCTACCCTATAAACTAGTGTGAGTTTAACTTGTTGTCTTTGGGGGCAGAATAGGAGTTTTTGCCATGATCTCTATAATTGGATACCAGGAGAAGGGCGATTTTTAAAAATTGTCTCATACTAGTCGTCAGTCACCTTTGATTGGTCACACTGGGAGGAAGTGCAGAGGGCACAAGGGTTTAGTGAGTCCATAGAGCTAAATTATGTTCATCCCATCCAATCCCATGAAGCTGTGGATCACAAGATTATAGTGTCAGTGGGAGGATGCACTGGGAATCTTCCCCAGGCCAAGGGGAGCCAAATAACATGGCTTGCCAGCCTGGGGTGTGTGAGGTACAGGCATTTACCAGTCGCTGTTATGCTGCCTTAAGGACTGCTGCTCAGTAGTGGGACATGGGACTTGCCCATATATGTAAATATACATAGTGGTTGGCAAAATTCCGGGTGACCATTGAGTCCTAGCTCTTGCTCCGCACTACTGCAGGCCCCCTCTTTCAGTAAAAATGGTTAACAGTTCATGTATAATAATAAAGTGTTTCCCACATTTAATATGCCCCCCATCACCTGCATCTTGCCTCTTTATTGTGGGCTGGGAGGGCAATGGTGTGCATATGATAGACAGACTATGAAGAGATGGTAAATTTAAAGGGCAAGTATGAATTGCAGCAGCAGCAGCAGCCGTTGAAGATGTCAAAACCTCTTCTCAAGTTAGTTTGACACCCCATTTCCCAATATTTTTATCCAGTATCTGAGAGCTGAGAAATAGATCCCAAAACCCGAGTTTTGGGGCCAAAGACTAATTTGACAACCCTAGCACTGGTAACAACTTAGCTGTAGGTGGAATGTTGAGCATAGGATCCATCCTCACCAGTACAGAGAGAAGGTTCTATACGTCTGTACATTCTTTAATGTTTTCCTTGCTGTTGACGGTTTACCTGTCTCACAAAAGACTAATCATGTTGAATCCAATTACAATGCCAATCCCAGCTAGCTGCTCTTAATCACTCAGGCCTTACTTGATTTTTCAGAGAGCAGATTAACCCATGTTAATTACATTCAGTCATATATTTAAATTCCTTTGGCTAAATGTCCTGTTGTTAAGACCTTGCTAATTAAGTTGGAGCTTGTAGCACATGGAAAGGGGTTTTGTGCATGCACTGAATCCAGGATTAAAGTTGATGGTTTGACACCTATTCTAGTGTCTGACCTGCTAGTTCAGTGGTTTGGGTATGTGACTGCAGGGTCAAAGGTTGGGAGTTTAATCCCTTAATATCCTTCTGGACTGGAGCTTGCCTTGATGATCCACAGGGTCCATTTCCATTCTGTAGTTCTAGGATGAGGATGATGATGATGACGACGACGATGACGACAATGATGACAATGACAACGATGACGACGACGACGATGCAAAGTAGCCCTGTTGGCCATGGAATGTACACTTTCTAATCTGCATACTAGTCTGCCTGGCTGCTTCATAAAGGTACTTGAATCAAAGCTGAAATATATATTTTGATCTGTTTCTAAGCAGTAGCATGAAAATATGGACAGGATTAGCTAAATTTGAATTTGCAGGACTTCTTTACATATGAATAATTGCAACTTCATGCCTCCAGCCATATTTGCAAGGTATAGGAAATTTACTTTTTTGAATTATAACTTCCAGGTTCCCAGAAAATAATAGAATTATGAAGTTGGAAGGGACCTATAAGGCCCCTGAGTTTAAACCCCTGATTAATGCAGGAATGCAAATGCAACAATATCTGCCAAGTGGTTGTCTAAATTTCTCTTGAATGACTCCAGTGTTGCAGCATTCACCAACACTTAAGGTAGTTGGTTCCACTGCTGTACAGCTTAGTCAGCATAGAAAGCATCTCATGATGAAGGATCAACTCACACATGCCTGACATGACCTGTGTGACATGCCTGCAGACGTGCTTTGTGGATATTACTACCACAATTTCTTTCTGCTGCTTTGTCCACTTTGTGTCATGACACTTTGTGTTATGCAGGAACAGAATTTCAGCCAATGTATTGTGCAACCAATGTTTCAGATAATTGGGATATATATGCTAGGATGTGAACCAGTCTTACAAAAGACATGGGTTGAAAATATAGTCCAGTTGATTGTAATAAGTGGAAGAAAGTAAATGTGAAATTGAGACCCCCAAACAACTACAGTGAACCCTCATATAACAAGCGGTTGGTTCAACAGAAAATCCACTTAAAGGAAAAAAAATCCCTAAATAGGGGGAAATTGTTTAATAGAATTGCCTACGGGGTGAATCTGTACAACAGAAAAGCAGTTGCAATTAGGGATTAATCCGGTTTTCAATGCATTCCTATGGGAAATTTGGACAAAGGAAAATTTGCTTCACAGAATTTCATTTGGAACAAATTAATTCCTTTATACAAGGTACCACTGTACTTGCAAATACCATTTTCATATGAATGGAGGTGAATACTGTGATGGGTGGCAGGTGAATAACCACTTAGGAAAAAAGAGTACAGCCTAGGAATAAGAAAGATAAAGCACTGGGGTTTGGGGTTTGCAGGGTTGCGGTAGAACTTAATGGGTTTCCAATTGGGAGAAATTAAGCATATTTGCTAGAAATAATATTAGTTCAGTGGTTTAGGGATCTGCCTGCAGAGCAAGGAGTTTGGAGTTTGATCCCCCATTGTATCTCCTATGAGAAGAGCCACCCAATATGGCCTTGGCCAAGCTGCATAGTTCCAGGGTGCCACCAGAAGAAGCAAATGCTAAACCAGGCATGTCCAAACTTCGGCCCTCCTAATGTTGTGGACCACAACTCCCAGAATTCTAAGCTTAGATTGCTAATAACAAAGGACTGTGGGAGTTGTGATCCAAAACATCTGGAGGGCTGAAGTTTGGACATGCCTGTGCTAAACCATTTCTGTGTATTCTCTACTTGGGAAAAAATTGAAAAGGGTCACCATAAGTCAGAATGGACTTGATGGCATGTGATTATTTTAAAAATAATGAAATATTGGAATCTGCATGGCTGCTTCACAAATCTAAACCACTCCTAGATTTCTCTGGCAAATGTGGAGTAGATAACAGTATTTATCAGGCGTTACCACTATGCAGTTGGCTCAACAGAAAGTACTTACAGCTTCTTGTAATGGCAGGGGGAAATGGCTATGACACGTTTGTGAGTAAGAAGGAGATAAAACATCCTTGAAATCAGATCTTTATTTCACAAACTAAGACTGTTTATTGGCTTATCAAGAAAATAAAATAACACAGATATAAAGTGCAAAAATCCCTGGGTAGTCACTTTAATGTTGTGACCATAAACATTGTTTTAGCACGTTCCACGGTAAAGGTTTCCTTGTAGTCAGGTGCTTTCTCTATCCAAATTCCAGTTGTCCTCGACCTACTTCTGGGATGTCCATTTCTTTGATAAATGATGTAGTAAAAATGGGGATATTCCAAATTGCTGCTCTACAGAACCTTAGCTCTAATGCATTAAAGGTTTATCATACTCTGGAGATCTGATTACAGTATTTCTTGTGGTCATCTTTATGAGCTTGGTAAGAGAAGCTTGGGTGTACTGCAAAATTTTGGCACAGAAAGAATAACTTAATATTTTTTTTAACCTTACATACTACGGAGCAAGACCCCTCAGATTGATTTCTCTCTTATCTTGTGCTTTGTCCTGTTTCTCTGGCCACATAAAAATGTCATGCCATGCCATAATTTAACAAATGTTGTAATTAAAACTCAATAATTCTCTTCATAAAGGTGTTTCTAGACTATAATATAAAGATACCCAGTGCCCACTAGAATAGCTTGGGATGGTTTGATATGATGTAGAAAGTAACGGGAGATCTTAATCACTATTTCTTAGAAACTGAGACAATAGGTCAGACAGTTGGCAAGGTACTTCCTCTGCAGAGAAACAATAGGCAAGGGCAACATTGGAGACTTCTCATGGGAAGGGAGAGCCTGAAAGCTTGCCTCTTGCCTGTGTAGAGACAGAGATGTTTCTTGAGTTGATGCTCAGCTCTAACAAAGAAAAGCAATATTGAGATGTTAGGATAGAGGGAGGACAATTGGATTGCCACCACTATCCCAGGTAGATGGGATATGAAATATGAGAACTACCTAGACGAGCACAGCCTCATGACAGTTACGCATGCACTGTTAACATCCCGTATTGATTACTGCAATGCGCTTTACGTGGGGCTGCCTTTGAAGACGGTCCGGCAATTGCAACTGGTTCAGAATCGTGCGGCATGGCTGGTAAGTGGTGGGGCCGCCAGGGATCACATCACGATTCTGCGTAACCTTCATTGGTTACCAGTTGCTGCCCGAGCTGAATTTAAAGTGCTTGTTCTGACATACAAAGCCCTAAACGACTTAGGACCTAGATACCTGAAGGATCACCTCCTTCCATACAAACCTACCCGGCAATTAAGATCTAGCCAGGGGGCCCTTTTGAAAGAGCCATCCCTCAAGGAGCTGAGAGGGATGGCCTGTAGACACAGGGCTTTCTCGGCAGCTGCTCCCAAGCTATGGAATGCCCTCCCGATCGAGATCCGCCTGGTGCCAACACTGATTACATTCCGGCGCCACGTAAAAACCTTATTGTTCCAGAAGGTTTTTAATTGATATAATATAGATTGTGGGTCCGCTGATGACAATTTTAGAATAATGATTTTAGTGTAAGGTTTTTATTGATGATTTATTGATATTTTACTCTTAACTATTCTAAATTGTTTTATTCTTTGGATTGTAAGCCGCCCAGAGACCTTGGGTAGTGGGCGGCATATAAGTTAAATATATAAATAAATAAATATAAATAAATAAATATAAGTGAAGCATATAACTTTTTTGTGTCTCTGGACATGTCTGCTTACTACGCAGCTGGCACCAATGGCTTCGTCAATGTCTTGAGTTGCTTTGTGGGGACCCTTTAGCAATTACAGTGGACCCTTGTATAACAAACAGCTTGTATAACACAAAATCTGTACAACATAAAAAATTCTGGAGATAAGGGAAATTTGCTTAACATAATCACCTACAGGGAGAATCCGTACAACATAAAACATGGGATTACTCTGTTTTCAATGCATTCCTATGGGAATTTGTATAAAGGAAAATTTGCTTAACATAATTTCATTTGGAATGAATTAATTCCTTTATACAAGGTACCACTGTACCATAATCACCTTCATGACAACATAATTACCAAGGTTTGGCAACATATAAACTAACTACCCATAGGGCAAGTGATGTAGCATTTAGCATCCAACTCTGCTTTGTAGCTGTTCAAGGGATGTATAATTTTAGTGTAAGGTTTTTATTATTGTTTTAATTATTTATTGATATCTGATGGTTTAACTGTTTTAATTTTTTTTTATTGTAAGCCGCCCAGAGACCTTTGGGTAGCGAGCGGCATATAAGTTGTAAAAATAAATAAATAAATAAATAAATAAATAAATAAATAAATAAATAAATAAATATAGGCCTATTCAAGGATTCAGACTGTTCCTGTGAGGGCCAAAAGAGGATGGAGGACTTGGGATACAAGACCTGCCCCAATGTCCTCATCTTTGGAGTTTTCAACTTCCCACGTTGAACTTGGAAATCTGGTCTCAGGGTTCGATTTACAATTGTTTGAACCTGACTTGAAACCTAGGTGGGAGTAGGGGTACGTACATTGCATTCAGGTGGCCTACTAAACTCCATTCAGATCTCCTGTCAGGAGCATGACACTGAGGCAGGGTTAGGACATCTTCCTATATTTCCTCCTATCTACTACAAACCATTCCTCATTTTCTTTATGGCAGTTTCTCTACATTATATTTTTCTTACCTGCCATCAAGTTGAGGATTCTATGATTTAATCATCCTGAAAACACTGAGATTAAGATAGATTTTAGAAGTTCCTTAGTTACTGAAGAAGTTTTAAATGTAATAGTTACAGAAAATAGAATGCACTAGGTTAGGTGCAGGTGGGAAAAAAAGCAACTGAGTGGAGGAATCAGAAGGTAAATAAATGGTTCCAAGTCCTAAAAAATGACCATAGGGAGCTGCATTGCTCTATAGTGTTAAAATATCATCGTATACTGGTTGGGTAGTTCAGTGAATTGAATGTCAGGCTATGGAGCTAGAGATTGGGAGTTTGAGTGGGTCACAGGCTGGGGAGGTGGGGGAAGGGAATGCAAACTACCTGTGTTGCCGCACATACAAACCAGAACAAACATCAAACTGAGGTTCGTGCCCTCTATCATTCTGAGTATTCTGATTTGGACAGTCCATAAGCCTGATCTCGAGTCTAGTCTCAAAATTATCTTCCTTAAATCTCTTACAGCATGCTTGCACATTTCCTGCCATCTAGTTTCAATTCCCTTCATTTGGGGCATAGAATTTCATGTTTTAATTATGTTGTTATCCTTTATTGATCAACTGCATTTGGCCATAATAATTCTATTCAATATTTTTTATTTATTGATTTGATTTATAGAGTAACTTTGTCCAGAACTAAGATCAAGTGAGAAAAAAAGTTGAGAACCGATACAGATAAAAGTAGATCAGAACTTGTTAAAATATTTATATTAATTGCAGTATAATATTGAAACACTATTAATTTAAAGACCTGAATAAGTACACATAATTAATAAGCATAACTGTTGTCAATTAGAAGTCTCCTTCTTGGGAGCTAGTCCCAAAGTATACCTGAATAAAGCATTCTTTGCTTCCATGTTGAAGACTGACAGGGAGGCAGACAACTCAACCACTGATGGGAAGGACATTCCAGGGCTTGAGAGAAATGTCCTGCCTTGCCTCCTCACCAAAGCCTGTGAAAATCAGAAAACTAGCAGAACATATGTTCCCTTTAGCTGCTATCGTGTCTGTGTAGCAATTCTATGTTCACGAGTGATATTTGAAATAAATAAATAAATAAATTTATAGAAGGCTCAAAGTGCAAGAATAGGCTCTTGAACTAACTAGGACTGTGGTCATACCTGGGTTTCCTTCATATTTAAATTTCCTGCATATTTTTTTCCAGGAGCGGTCATGTGGTTTTTAATGAGCAGTTGGTGTCCTCTCCTCTGCATCATACCTTCCTATTCTGGTTCTGTCCTAACCTGTGTAGTACGCATTTTGCCCTACTTTCTGGCTCCAGTTTCCAAGGCTCCGTCTTTTAAGCTGGGTAGAAAGGGGAGAAACTGAATTTACTGCGTATTTTCAGTGTCCTGTCATTGCAACAGAAGCAAACAAGTAAGCATTTTTGAGTGAAGTTTCTAAATCCATCTTAATGAGTGGTTTAGAAAGAGGAGACTGAAAAAAATTCGGGCATGAGGAGCAAAATCAGCAAATCTTTTACTGTGTGGTTCGCCGATGGGAAACTATGCAGAAAATGCAGGTATGACCGCGGTCTAGGTCTTTGTGTTTGCTCCACTGAAGAGACACAGCTGCCTTCCATGTTGATATCCCATGACTGAACCAATTATAGATGTGCAAGAAAGGCAAGATTTTCCTAGATAAATGTGGACTGGGAAAGTCCAATGTGCTTTCCAGCCTGTGTACTTCCAGCTATTGGCTCCAGCAGTGGCATTCTTTTGAATATCATCTGAGATCTCTTTCGTGTTTGTGAAAGAGACGCCTGCTTCTGAAGGTGGAAGGCAATGGAATGAGGAAAGGCCTAGATGTCTTATTCATGCATCAGCTTAAACTGGCTAGGCTGAATACATCACCCTTTTCTTAACTAAACCTTTCTTTATTAGTGTCTGAAGCACCAACATATTTTTTATAGATAGTGATGTATGGAATATAAGTGATAAAATGGACTATAAAAAAGGTATATAAAATGAAAAAGGTATATTAAATGAAATTAAAAGAAAACACCACATACTGGGCCACATCAGCACTGTTCCCTCTTGCCAACATAAAATCTTCTTCCATGCTTGTTGAAGGGCAACATATTCATTGTAACATGTGTGAGATCGTTTGTTCTGCAAGGAGATCAAACCCCATTTTCCATTATCTGAAAGAAATCAACCCAGAAATATTCACTGGAAGGAGGAAATAACATAAAACATGCGTCATTTTATTCATATTCATTCATTCATTCATTCATTTTTATATTTGTATGATGCAGCCGATGTTCCACAATGGGAACCCTGGATGGTTTACAAGAACAGCAAATGAAAATGAAAACAATCCAGAATAATAATAATAATAAAAGCAATACTACAAGTCAAGAATAGATGTTTTGGAGCTGTTCAGCAATTAGCACTCTGGCTATCCTATCACTGCTAAACTTACTCAGGAACAATATCATATATGAGTCATTTTTCTAGGGTTAGGATTCTGGTTAGGGTTTTCAGGGGTTAAAGTTCCAGAGGACCAGAACTCTTGATTTGCTTATTTTAAAAAGGCCTGGAACATAATTTGTTGCATATATTGTTTAAAATGCCATTGTCATTTTGAAAGTTGTTTTCTGATATAATCATCATCATCCTACCCCCCCTACCCCATCTCACTTGGACTTCACCCTTCTACCATGTATTTGGTGTTTATAAATCTGTGGTCTATTATGCCCTGCACATTAGGGAAAGTGGATTGTAGACTCATATGGAAACACATCTGTCTTGTAAGATGCTACAATTTGCTTTTAATTTTGTTATACATGCTGAAACAGACTAACATGGCTACTTCTTTGAAATCCATTCTTAAAGCTTTCTTTCTGAAAAAAGTGAGTTCTGGCACAGTATCTGCCTTGTCTTTTTCACATCGAAGATAGATTCAAAGATTTCCTTCTCCCCAAACCTGAAGACTCTTTTGTCCTCTATTTAACACAGGTTTAACCCAGCCACGTCTCTAACTGGTGTCTGACCTGACATATTTAAATAGGATAAGGCTTGATTGCACACCTGTTCTTCAATTTACTCTCTTGTTGTGGATCAAGGTTCTCACCCATCCTGTGTGATCCAAATATTCAGGCATTACTGAAGCATTGTAGGATCTAGTGGAAGAAATCATCAATTGTGACATTCCATGAACATTATATGACATTACATGAACTGGACTTTATTCATGGCCATTAAGGAAAGGCCACATGGAAATAAATCTTTATCAAGAACAATGTGAAACTTTCAAGCTGCCAAATGGGAATTTTAGGTGAAGGTGTTTCTACCTGACAGTGGTGGCTATCACATTCCATTTTTATAATAAACAAGTACCACAAATTTCAAATAGGAACCTATAAATTGTGTTATGAGATTAATTGTTGGAAATGCCAAAAAATTACAATATAATTGTGAGTTGCCTGTCAGTTAAGGCACTTCTCCTCCAGGCTAGTTACACAAAGATGAACAAAAGTAATCAGCAGAGTTGAAAAGTAAGAGAGAAGTTTTCAAAAGGAAGACATTAAAATTGCTTTTCCTGGAAGCAATGCATGGAAAGAATTCATATTACCAAAATTTACACAGAATTAGAGGTCTAACACAGTTGGTGTTTGATTTAGCTTTATGAAATTATTTAGTAAGTATAATAAATGGAGCTGATTGGAAGTCTCAATTGGATGTGGGTTAGAGCATCAGGAATGCATTCTCCTTTGGAAGAGCCAGCTTTGGACAAATGACATGGTATTCCAAAGTACCACCAGAAGGAGGGACTAGAAAAACACTTCTGAGTGTCTCTGAGTCCTTGCTACTTATTAAACCTGGCAAGGGTCACCATGTGTTGCAGTCAACTTGACATGTCATAAATATCATTATTATCAGAAATAGTATGACATTTTAAAATTATATTTGTCTTGTTTCATTTGTCATATTTAACTTTTTGGGAATCTTGAAATATGGACTCTTTTGCTGCAAATACAACATATCATTCATTAAATAGGTATATTAAATCAACTGCACCAATGGAATTGAAAGTAGATTCTCTCCAGAGCAAACAAAACTGTCTATATTTTATACGTTAAAAGTGTGAGGTAGGAATAATACAGTTTAATTAAAAGAGGGTTTTTGGTAAAAAAAAAATCTTGGCCAATGTCTCCCTCCAATCAACTTCTCTTTTTTAATCTTTATCTGAACTTGCAATGGAATTACTAGAACAAGTTTTCTGAAATCCTGTAGTGGAATGTATGCTGCATAATCGTCACTACATCATCAGCCATGGCAGTTTAGTGTAATTAAAGTTTTCATATTCTCTCCCCCACCACACACACTGTTGGCAGTGGTTTTTTTGGCATGGAAGACTGACCAGATCACAGAGAAACCAATGGCTTCGCTTGCTGAAAGGCATCCCAAGAAAACCATGGAGGGATTGGGGAACTAGAAATTTTAAATTTGTCAAAAACAAAACAAAACAAAACAAAACAAAACAAACAAAAACAACATAGCATGTGATGTAAGATGGCTGTTGCCAACATCACATCATTCCCACTCTGCTGATAAACTCCACCCAACAATATTTTAGCTCTTTAAAATATTTGTTAAAATGTACTATAGGCAGAAATATTGTACATTGGAGTTTGCCAATACGGTGGGGATGATGTGCCATTGGCAGCAGCAACAGATTGACACTGATTAGAGGCCCCATTTTGAGATTTTGGGGTGCTCCCGGCCTACACAGAATGCAGTAAAGTCATGTCAGGACCCAGCAATTGCAAAAGAAAGCTTTCAATGAGTGGCAGCCTGCCTCTATCGATGATATCATTACTGTTGCCTAGGGACAGCTCATCCAACAGGATTTCATGCATTATACAATTCAGATATGTATAAATACGTGGTATTTGACAATATCTTAGTTTTCATGTCAGTGCCAAATTTTAAAATATAGAGCAGAAAAGGACTAGCTTGTTAATTATTTGTCAAATATATCCTAGGTATTAGTGATATGCATGTATATATGTTGTAAGAAATGTCAGATCATAATTTGTAATATTATTACATCCTCTTTAAGCCCACAGATTTAGGGGGGGAGTATATGCTTTGTGAGTCAAATGTTTCAAAAATCAAAGCTGTTGCATCAATTTATGATGGAACATTTAGTAAAAGGCATGCAAGATTTCATCACTTGTCAAAATTATTTCTTTATTTCTATAATTAGTATACTTTCATTTCAAATGTTAGAAAGGAGCCAAGTCCTACATGGTGGCTTTTATAGTAATTCATATGGAATAATTTGTTTCTGTCTACGTGCAAATCTTTTACTTACTTTGCTTCAAAAAGAGTTAACTGGATGGATCCCCCCCCCCTCAGGTCAGAAAATCATTATGGGAGTTTCTCAAGCATCTTACACCTCCTCTGAAGTTGAGACCTTGATAGTAATAGGACATTGTTTCTGGATTTCGTTATAGTAACTCCTTAGAGTGACGGTTAGTTCCCTGCTATATCATCTACAACAGATGGTTCTTAATACTTGATCCTCCAGATGTTTCAGAGTTCAGGTCCAACACAGGTCATAGAGTCTGACATCTCTACATGTCCAAAGGAATGCCACAAAACTTTGTAGAGCTCTAGGGAAAACTCAGAAGCCTGTGTTCATCACATTGGGTAGGTATAGGTTGATTCCAAAATGAAATCAATCATTCATAACCATATCAACATTCATCTGAGTATCAAAGTATGAGTCTTTTCATTGTTACAAAGAATCCAGGAAATCTCAGTTTGTCCAATTCTACAAGCTTTATTAATTGACATTGCTTGTATGTTCCATAAGCACAAAAATACTTCACAGTTGTTGAAAAACACCTATAAGTCCTTCAACTATGAAAAAAGTGCAGGCACAAATGCTTAAAATATATATCCTTGCAATCTTTGAAATGTTGTATGTGCAATTACTATCAAAAATTCTAAGAACTATGAAGGATGGCAAACAAAATCAGAACTTAAGTTATAGGCAGAAGTTGAATTTGATCCAAAATATAGGAGAACAAAAAGAATAATAAATACACCAAAGGGAATGTTTCGGTTACATTCTAAAAAGCAAGCTCTTATAGCATAAAAAGCATAATCAAAAAGCATGGAATGCATCTTTAAAAATAATGAAATTGTTAAAAATAAAAATGGATGAAAATAAAATATTTTATTTAATCTTTTAGTAGATCTAGATGCACATACACCTTATTCTCAGTGCTCACCCAGCCAAACCAGCGCCAATCTATTGAGGAAAATCCATGTTGTTCTCTTCTACTGTTGTTCTTGATGCTCTTGTTACATGATTGTTGTTGGTATCTATTGTGTATGGCATGGTGTGTTGTTGCCTTCTTGTTGATGAGTCGAATGTGGCTGCGTGAGCCTTGTGGTGCAGTGGTTAAGCTGCTGCACTGCAGCAACTGTGCTCATAACCTAGGGTTCAGTCCCCAGTAGCTGGCCTATAGTTGACTCAGCCTTCTATCCTTCTGAGGTTGGTAAAATGACTACCCACATCACTGGGGTGGGGTGGGAGCAATGTGTAGCTTGCATAATTACTGCACACTGTAAACCTCCCAGAGAGTGCTTTGTGTGCTATGGGGTGCTATATAAGCGGAACACTTTGATTTTGCTTTACCTCCTTAAATTTATATTTCTCTCACATGTCCACATGTCCTCCTATCTGTCAACAGTCTCTTTTCCAGGCCCTGCTAGTTGTTGGGTTTCATGCACCAAGGATTTTTTTTTAAAAAAATAGGAAAATGTGTTGTTTCTGCATGTTCTATATCTACAAGGACTTGTAATTTGGATTCCGGTAACTGCCAGTTTACTTATTTCAGTACACTTTCAATTCTCTCCCATGGCTCTGTAGTCAAGCATGAAAGTAATTCTTTTTGCTACACAACATTACAATGACTTTGTTCCCAGGTTCAGCTGAAAAACGGGCTGCTTATTTCACAGTGACTTTTAGTGGGACCAGCCTGATAAGAGAATTCACATCTCTGGACACTCTTCTGCTGCCTGATGTATTTGTATTTATTATTATTTATTTATTTGCTGCATTTTTATACCACCCATCTTCCAAAAGGAACTCTGGGTGGTTTACAAATAAGAACAAAACCAACAGTAAATGACAGATAAAAACTAATAAATTAAGAGGGAGAGACCCTCAGCAAGAGGCATCACGGACGAGCAAAAAGGGGGAAAATAAATTAAAAGGTCGCCATATGCCTCCCTGAAAAGCAAGGTTTTCAAAGCTTTTTTGAAGGCAGGCAGGGACTGTACTAGGTGCAACTCACTAGGAAGATGATTCCACAACGTGGGGCCCACCACAGAGAAGGCGCGGTTGCGCGTGAGCGACTTCCGTGCCTCCCTGGGTGTGGCCACCCTAAGTGAGCGTGCCTACAACATTCTAGTGGGCCTGACCCCAGTTGACCTCTGGAAGATACGCTCCGACAGGTATTTTGACATCTGTGAGTATGGGGAATGGGAACTCCTAGAGAATGTCTGCAAGAACACATCAGGATCACAACAGTAGTGCTAGATTGTTCAAAATGCTCCATAAACTTCTATTCACAAGTTACTTTTTTCCAGCCTGACAGCCTCCAGATGTAAGAGACTCTTAGTCTCATCATTCCCACTAAGCATGGCCATGTTGGGATTGGGATGGTAGTCCGACACATCGGGATGACACCAGGCTAAGAAATGTTGCCTTAGGACATTTATACACGACCCCTAAGCTCCGCTGCAAATGGCTGCAAGCTCCAGACTTTAAAAATGTTTACCCACCAGCTCCGGAGTTTGCAGACAATTAAGTGCGACCCCGCCCACTTTAGCGCGACCAAACAGCAGTTTTCTTGTACCTGCTTTTTGATGGTGAAAAATTTTGATGCGGAGACTGCCTGAGCTCTCCTCGCTTCTTTCTGTTGTTTTTCTTTTGCCTCCGTCCCTTAAAGAGGAACCAGGAAGTAAACGGAGGTCGGAGCAACTTCCACCAGCACCGGAGGTAAGCCTTTTATTCTTTTGTCTCTGTCTAAGGCTTTTTTTTCCTCCCCCCCTCACGCAGACAGAACAAAGAAGTGCGGAGCGGGTGGGGACGGAGGAACAGCAACAAACCCTCAAGATCTCTGGTCTGAATTTAAGGGACCAGCAGATCTTAGGAGTCGTGTAAAAAGGCCCTTACTTTAACTACAGTATATGCAGGAAGGCAATATTTTAAAGCCTCTATTGCAGATATAAGGACAAAAGCTGGGATGGGAGAGAGCTTCTTGGTTAAAGCCACTGGGCTACTTTTTGCCAGAAGGGAAGTTTGCACACATGATTTAGGAGCATAAGAAACTGCCTTATATTGAGCCTGACCTCTGGTCTCTCTCACCTGGTATTGTCAACACTGGTAGCCAGAGAATTAGGAAAGATAATTTCCCCCCTAGGCTTTCCTGAGGGTCCTGGAGATGGAATCAGGAATTTTCTTCACAGAGAATATGAGATCTGCTTTTGTGCTATGATCCCTACTTGGTTCCTCGTTCGTACTGTATATGAGTCTAACTCACAAGGATTTAAGTGAAAAGTGGATCACATCTGTCAGATGTGTTTTGATTTGGATTCCTGAACAGAGTAGTTGTACTCAGTGACCAATCGTTTTATGTAAAGGCACAACTGTTGCAGCTTTGCATCATAATTCTGTGTGTATCTAACTAAAAAAATAAGTCTCTTTTTTTCAAGATCTACTGCAGGTTATCCTTCAAGGAAAAATAGATGGGAAGGGTGGCCTGGGGGTATAGAAGAACATTCTGGCTAAGAATTTAAGCCAGTGGTTCACAGTGCTGCACAACATAGCTGCTCTATTTAGAACAGCTCTAGATAAAGACCATTTCAGGCAACTGATCACCAATAGAGATGGGCACGACCAGAAAAAATGACATTTCGAGTTGTCATTTGTCGGGGCGGGTCCATTTCGGGTCGTTTCCATTTGTCACGATAATTTTCAAAAATTTGTCGTTTCCGTTTGTTGTTTGTCGTTTGGGTTTGGGTTTGGGTTGGGGTTGGGGTAAGTGGGCTCTGGGAGGCACCTCTCTGGGTGCCTCTGACGTCTGACCCACTAAGAAGGGAAGGGAAGGGAAGTGTAACACGAAGCCACCGCGTACCATACATTACATTATGTTAAGGTGGGGGGTAAGTGGAAGAGACACCTCTCTCTCTGGGTGCCTCTAACTCACTAAGAAGGGGAGCGTACTAGTGTGCTGACGTACAGGTTAGGGAATGGGATAGGGGTAAGGGATAGTGGGCTGTGGGAGGCACCTCTTTGGGTGCCTGTGACCCACTAAGAAGGAAAGTGTACTTGCGTACGGATCTGGGTTAGGGTTGGGGTTAGGGTAAGGGCTAGGGTTACGGTTAAGGTTAGGGTGGGTTAGTGGGCTGCATCTCTGGGTGCCTCTGACCCACAAAGAAGGACAGTGGACTGCATATGGGTTAGGGTTAGGGTTAGGGTTAGTGTTAGGGTTAGGGTTAGGGTTAGGGTTAGTGGGCTTTTTATGCCCTCTGGCACATCCAGAAGTCTCAGTCAAAACCTGGCCATGCGATTGATGGAATGGGTCCAAAAATTTGCATGGTCCCATCCCATGGCCAGCCCATCATTGCGCAGGTGTAAAAAAATAAAAATAAAAATAAAATAAAATAAAATCAATGGAGACGTTTTCTTGCAAGAAAAACCCACTGCTGCTACTATAAAAAATCAGGCATTTAAAATACCTAATTTTCAAATGTTTCTGTGGTACTTTGGTGGGTTTTTGGACCACGATTTAAAAATAAATATTGTGGTCGCCATTTTGGATCCCCCCCACCGCATGGCAAATGGAGACGACGAGGATGCCCCCCCCAGCCTGGTACCAGCAGCCCAGGACAGGAGATGGGGGGATGGCCTGGGACCCCCCCAGAAACCACCCCTCTCTGGTAGGTGCCCTCACTGAGGCAGGCATATTTTCGCCTGCTTTTTTGGCCGGGAATCAGGTTTTTTTTTTTACTTTTTTTCTGTGCTGCTTGTCATCGCGCGATCGCCATGATGCCATGAACGACAATGAAAAATCAGATCCAATTTTTCTTTTTCGGTTTGGTTTCGAGTTGGAGCGGAGTAATTCTCGTTACCGTTACCCGTTATGTAACGATAACGAGAACCAAAAACGGAAATGAGAATTTTGCTGCTCTGTGCCCATGTCTAATCACCAACATTCTACAAGGACATGGCACTTGAAGAAAAAGAATTGCTACACAATCCTAGTTACCCAAGATGGCCAAGGGCTGCTTGAGATGACACTAAGGCAACTGAGGTGGTACTGAATCCAAACCTCTTCTTGCATAGGATGTTGAGACTTCCCTGACCATGACCTAACAAAAGGATTCTGCTTATTCCAAACCAGTACAATTGGAAATCTATGTATCTGGATTGCAGCATAAACTGGTGGGTGAAATTCACTGCAAGATGGGGGAACAAGGGTGGGCTGGTAGCTTTGAATTTGTACTTATATGAAAATCTGAAACTTTTAAAAAATCACTTAAATAGTCCTGTGGAATAGATTGCATAATGTAAGAACATATATTCCTATTGGGGAAAAGGTGCTTTCTTTTTTCTTTTTAAATCAAGGGATTCATTAAACATTGATACAGCCAACCTGTGATTGAACCTCCAGTGTTGTCACATACCAGAGCAGCTGAAGATTTATTAGGCAATATAAAACTGGGTGTATACAGTAAACCTGATAGTAAATGACCTTTGCAGACAAAGAATAGTAGCTTTTGTTGCTGTATATAAGCAGGTTTGAAGAAAATATTCAAAACACTCAACTATCGAGGGAAAGAAGTCCATATTTTAAATAAAGCAGACACTGAAATGTTTTATTTCCTTATTTTTAAAAAGTCATCTTATTCAAATTCAGAAAGCACATAAAATGCACAGTTAAAGGCAGATTTGATAAAATAATTTATTTTTGTTAAAATGAAAAGCGGCAAAAATACCATGTTGTTATTTTTACTAATAATAGTCCAATGTTTTAAGTCAATGAAGCAGATTAATTTGCTGCATCACTTTAATTCTCTCTCTCTCTCTCTCTCTCTCTCTCTCTCTCTCTCTGCACCTGTAATAATAATAATAATAATAATAATAATAATAATAATAATAATAATAATAATAATAATAATAATAATAATAAATACCTGGCCATCTGGCCCCATGTATACGTTTGGTTTCTTTTTTAAAACCATGCCAAGATTCTTGAATAAGTAAAGATAATTGCTGGCCCCTCATAATTTTCAAGGGAGATTCTTTTAGTCCTAACTGGAAGGAAGAAATAATTTAATGTATAAATTATGGAAAGCCTATTAGACCAGCAGAAGTAAATATCTCTTGAAATGGGATGAGTTCTCCAAACTAATAGGAAGGTTAACATTTTTTCCACCATATTAGATCACTGCTTTTTCTTCACATATAACTTTTGTGTTGATTTAAATACTCAGCTGGAAGACTCTCTGTTGATTGTTCAGCAGGCTGGGCAGCCTTCAGTGGACAATAATAATAAAAAAAGCCTACTGCAGAAGAATCCCACTGGCACCATGCCTTTGTGACTCTTAAATCTGATTTCACAGAACTTGAAAAGAAGTGCCCTGAAGCTTTAATGCAGCTCAGTCACAAAGTGGAAGTGACAAAAGACTGTAACACAGGACAATCAAAAGCAACATCCATGGTATTTCAGAAATCATTACTGTACATTTAGTCTAAAAATAATAATAATAAAAACTACCCTGGGTTTTATTTATGTTTAAATGTGAGAAAAATCATGCTATGTGTTTTCTTCCATTTGTCTTAAACATAGTGCAGCCTTCTTCTCTGAGTACCTTGAGGGCCAGTGAATTTGTATTCTGTTCAGAAAGACATAAAATGCTATAGAGTAGAGAAGGCTGACAAAAGGATTGCGAAGCTTCTCAAGTATGATCCAGATGTGGAAGGCAAGAGTAAATGAAATTGCTATAGTTGGAGCCCAAAACAGTTTTTTTTTCTCATAATCTAAAATCTTTTTTAAAAAAAAAAAAACAAATACTGTGTTTTGTGACTATTGCTCCAATAATTATTTAGCATCATATTTACCCAACAGAAAAACCTCTTTGAACAATTAATGACAGTAGAAGAACTTGAAAATAAGTGGTTTTAAAGATTTTAGCGCTAGTCATTTTGACCTTCTCCCATTACTGAATAATTCAGTACCTATACAAAGATTTCTCTTTATAGGGTACAGTGAAAGCTTTTCCATTACTAAGGGTTCTAATTGTATCTACGTCTGATTTTCTGAGTAGGATAGGTCCCATCTAGAAAGATCTGACTTTAGTAGGAAGGATTAGAATTGAATGGTACCAGGGTTAGGGTTAGGCCTTGTTGTGTCCAGGCCTTCAAAGGTGAAATGGAATGTAAAGCATAAACATTTTATAGTTGATATTTTAGTTGAACTTGATTTTGTGCCAAATACTGATGCTTCATATACCTGAATATCTAATGAAAATAAAAACAAATACTTGAATGACATAAGCTTCTTAGAGTTTAATGCTAGGAGTGTAGGAGAGTTTTAAGACTGACTATAAACATGAATAATCCATGAGAGTGAAAAGGCAATGCTAGAAGTTACAGTCAGGTACATAACAATCTGATGTTATACAGTACTTTATGGGCTCTTTCCTGATTACAGACAGATTGGGATGAGCCCAAGCCAACCTGAAAAAAACTATGCTGTGTTTATACACATGCTCATTTCTGTGTGCTTGGGCACAAAGAGATATCACTGTGTTGAGTTCCATGTGCCTGACTTGAAAGACTACTAAGTACAAAATCTCCTATGGTTGGCCATTTTATTATTTTGACATTTGACATAGTAAATCCAGAAATGCAGTGGTTTATATACTCATGCAACACTCTTGGCCTCCAGAAACTTTGGACTACAGTTCTCATCAGTTGTGATTGATGGCCATTGACTGTTCTTGTTGGTGCTAATGGGAGTTGGAGTCCAACAGCATATGGAAACTGCCGGTCCCCAACCTAGTTGTAAATAGATAAGCACATCTAATCTCACCTGATTTTGGAAGATAAGCAGGGTTGGCCCTGGTTAGTACTTGGATGGGAGACCACCAGGGAATACCAGGTGCTGTAGGGTCCTGGAGTGGGAACTGGCAAACCACTCCAGTATTCCTGTCAAGAAAACTCCATGGACATGAGGTCACAAAGAGTCGGTCACGACTGTAACAACACAACACATTGCATTTGAAAGAAATAATATCCAAGGAACTCAAGGAACACTCTTTCACAGACCTCTTGCTCATTCATGAGAGTTTGATTCTGTTTGTGGAAAACCTTGGCATGTCTTGTCTTGCACCATGTATTTAAACACCTAGATGCAATTGCTATAAATGGTAGGCTAGGGACTGATGTTGAACAATCATCTTTATCCTAAAGCATGGAGCTCTACTTACTTCCATCTCCCATTCCTGTAGTCCTTAACGTGGTTCCACCATACATCTCTCTGCTCCTACTCCTGACATATCTTTATCTGTGAACATATTTGCATTACCCTATTGCTGCCCAAAAGAAAAACACAAACTGATGAAGCAATCTGTTGGTTCATGGGTAGGGAAATTCAGGGTTCATTTTAGCTTCATTGTGCCCTCTCAGATTTGCTCCAGTCTTTAGATGTGGCAAATGTCACTGAAGCTGTCCACATGATATGGAATTCTGATTTGAATTTGCAGAGGTAGACATTTATTATAGTACTGTTCCTCTGCACACAAATGGTAGTGGGAGTGGCAATGCTTGAATCTTTCTACAACCTCCTGTCTGTATACAGGAGAAAGCAGATCCAGCCATAATTAAGGATGCATTCTGAATTGATTCAATTAGTACAGTTCAGCCTACTAGTAATGTCTTTCAAAAAAGGTCCATAGAATTCTAACTAGAGATGGGGATGGGAAAAAAATCACGCTATTCAGCAAATAGCAGTCCGGAGGAACTGATAAATATGAAGGAACAAATATATCCTTATTTTATTCATCCTTTTAGAGACATTGATAGTTGTCTCAAAAAGAAAGAAAGAAAGAAAGAAAGAAAGAAAGAAAGAAAGAAAGAAAGAAAGAAAGAAAGAAAAGACAGTACCAAGCCTCGGGAAGCCCCCATCTATGCAACGGCAATGCGATGTGTTCAAGTGGTGTGTGTGTGTGTGTGTGTGTGTGTGTGTGTGTGTGTGTGTGTGTGTGTGTGAGAGAGAGAGAGAGAGAGAGAGAGAGAGAGAGAGAGAGAGAGAGAGAAGAAAGAAAGAAAGAAAGAAAGAAAGAAACAGGCAGGCAGGCAGGTAGGCAGGCAGGCAGGCAGGCAGGCAGGCAGGCAGGCAGAGATAGAACTGTTCATGTTTTTCTCAAGTTCCAATATAGTTCTTTACTATCAACCTGTTTTTTCAATAGCTATGATATAGTTTTTAAAGTTGTTTTTGCTTTTTGGGGAGGCTGTATCTGCTGTATTTCTGAAGCAGTATTCCTTAGACAAATAACAAGCTGTGAAAGATGAATGTGTCCATACTTATCAAGATGACTGATAGAATAGATACAAACAGAAGTAGAAGCAAAATAATTTTTTTGATGATTGCCATAACTACTGAACAGTGGAACAGGCAAAAAACCAAGTCATCTAAAATAACTTTTTAATTTTCCTCTGTCTTCTTGGCCTCATTATCTTATTTATCATAAAAAGATTTTAACTTATTATATTTTTAGTTATTAAATTAGCATCAGGCCCTATGCTTGCTATTGAAAGCTTGTGTCACTCAATTTATGTGATTGATGAGAATTTCTCAAAAGGATGGAACAGAAATAGTACATTGCACCCTTTGAATGTAACTTCCAAGATGTGTTGTAGGCTTTCTCCACCGGAGCCTTGACGCCCTACATCAGAGAGCTGGGGGCTATCTTCTGGTACCAGTTTTAGGGGAACTCCAATGCCTCCAAGCTGGACAGGAAATAAATTATATGAAATGCAGAAATGTGACACTTAATTTAGAAGAAAATATAAGCTAGAACTGCAATATATAACTGCAATATAATACTTAATTTAGAAGAAAATATAAGCTAGAACTGCAATATAATACTGAAAATATAAGCTAGAACTGCAATATAATACTGTGGAAATCCTGTAGAATTGAAGTGGATATACTTTTGGGGCTGTCTGTATAGGATCGTGGTATAAGTTAAGTTGAACAACATTTTGCATAAAAACTAAATTGTGGCTTGAGTAACAGTCAAAATATGACTGTTTGTCCAATGCATGCATTTATTTGCTTCACCAAACCCCAGGGAATCAGCGACATGCAAAGGCTAAGTAAAATATAATTAGGTTTGTGATCAAACTGAGTATAATTATGTTAGTTACAGTATGGGGACAGGAAGGTTAATGTTAGTATTGGAGGACAGGCCTTTAACCTTTACATCTCTCATCTGACTATGACTTAAGACATTTGTAAACCCCCCACCCCATCTTATTGCTGTCAGTGTTAACATGGTTATTCCTTAGTACCCATACCAAATAATATTCTTCTTATTTTTGTGGGATAAAACTAGTAAAAGATAGGACCTATGAACTGGAATAAACCATGGTAGAATTCAGTGTATTGGTATTACCAGTACTGTAATTATTCATAAATAATCAACCTGTTTCCGAAGTGTTTCCAGTATTAACCAGAGAGAGAGAGAGAGAGAGAGAGAGAGAGAGAGAGAGAGAGAGAGAGAGAGAGAGAGAGAGAGAGAGAGAGAGAGAGAGAGACTCAAAGAATCAAAATCACCATAAATAAATATTGTGTATTTGACCTGTGTATTCTAGTTTAAGTTTGATTGTTTGGTATTATAATGTTTATTGCTATTGTGTTTTTAAACTTTTATTTGCTCTCTTGATATTATCTACTTGGTTTGTACACCACCTGGAGTAGCTATTTGCTAGATGAGTAGTATAAAATGCAGTAAATAAATAATAAAGAAAGTATCTGTGCTCTAAAAGCTATATATGCTTTCCAATATGCATCCTGTTTCAACAAAACCACAACAATCTGCCGTACTGAACAAGACAGTGTGTGCACTGATGCAAAATAAAAAAGTTCATCAGCAATAGGTGGAAAAAGATAAGACAAAGCTATTACAGTATTATCTCTTAAGACAAATGCCCCATAAGATGAAACATTCGTAAGACAAAAAAGATTTCTGGGAATAGGCTTGCTTCATATAATGAAAATTCCCTATGGGATGCCTCACAAGATGAAAATCCCTTTTAAAAAATTCAAAAAAAGTTTTCCTATGGGAAACTGCTTTGCAAGATGAATTTTTCATAAAACAATATTAAATTCATCTTAAGAGGTATTACTGCACTTTCTTCAAATTTAAAAAATCTTTATTCTCTCAACAACCTTCAGAATTAGGTCAGGAGAGTGTTTGAATGTCCCTAAGCTATGCTGTGAATTGCATACCATGTGCGGATTTGAACACAGTTATCCCAAGTCATTCTTTAACCAATGAACCATACCATCTCTCACTGTGTGTGTTGTGTCGGTACAGTCGTTACCGACTCTTCTTGACTCCATATCCATAGAGTTTTCTTGGCAGAAATACTAGAGTGGTTTGCCAGTTCCCACTCAAGGCGCCTACAGCACCTAGTATTCCTTGGAGGTCTCCCATCCAAGTACTAACCAGGGCCGACCCTGCTCAGCTTCCGAAATCAGACGAGATCGGATGTGGTTAGGGCATCTAGGCAGCTCATCTCTCACTAGGTTAGGAATTATGTAACTGGGGAGTCCTCAGCATAAGTTCCTCTGCCCTAGAGCAAATTTCCCTCTAGACAGGCTTATTTTCCATTTTAGAGCCAAGCTTGTGGAAATGCTAACTAAAAATAACTGATTGTTGTATTTGAGAGAAGTAGCAGGAGGGAAGGGTTGTGGTGGACTTTACCACTAGTTTCCATTCCCTCAGCCTGGTGTTCAGGGAAACATGGATCAGAGCCCATTCCAAATTCTCTTATACATAGGTGAGGTGTTTGAGGAACTAAACACAACATTTCCTTTATTTTATACATGTGTGTGTGGCTTCCTCCATTGTTTTAACAAACATTAAAAGATTATTGAGTATTAAATCCCACTGCCAATGAACATGTGTGGAATTGTGTTGTTAGAACTTTACACCCATTAAAATAAGAAAAGTTGAGGTGATTTTAAAAGTTTTTATAGAAAAACTGAGCCACCATGCTTTATAGATGGCTATTAAAGTGATGAATAGGTTTTAAAATTCCAATATCATGAAGGGCCAACTATCTGGGATCAGTTAATTGCCTGGATTTTTGACAGATGTGGCTGTGTTTGGGGAGGACCTGTCTGTCCTCTTGAAATGCCACTTTTCTACCTCAGAGCTGAACCTATCAAACTTTTGTTGCAAAAGTATAGCATTAATAGGCCTATTGTTGTTTATTAATAAGTAGGCTAGGCACCAAAATGGTAGTGCATATGCATGTTTATTCAATTAATTTATATGGTATTTTCTCCCCTGTCTGTCAGCTCACAACGCTAATTGAAGAAACAGAAACTCTTTCTAAAGACACCCTCTAAAGACACAACAAAACACCTTAAAAGAGTATTGAATACATCTCCTTTTCAAAGTCATGCAAATTAACAAAATTTACAGCTGCACTCACCAGACCCTTTGTCAGCAGCCATTTGGTAGCCAAAGGCTTACTTGGATACTGTCTTTACTTGCCAGGGGAAGGACAGGAAAGAAAGGAGGTCACAACTGCCTTCTTTAGAAGAGGGTTCCATTGTATTTCTGGGTAAGAATATTTCTACTTAGGATTCCAGCCAAGCAGCCATGCATTTACCTAACAAAATGGAAGATAGGGTACAGGATTTTTTCCTTCAGATGGTATAAAATTCTATCTACTGAGTATGATGTGATGAGTCCTCATTGGGTTTTTTGATGGGGTGTGTTGCTTTCTTATTTGCATGCATGTTCCTCCAAACTCACTAAAACCCCTCTAAGGGAACATGTGGACTCCATTTCTAGAAAGAGGGAGTCACCTTCTTGGCTGCTGATTATAGGTGGGTATATGTATACATCTATGCATGAACCCCTTTGAATGTGTCTGAGAGGTGTGATAATAAAATTGTATGTGTGGTGAGGATGATACCAACTTTATATTATTGATTACTTTTTATATTACTGTAATATTTCATCTGAGATCAATAATGTGTTTTAAACACATTAATGGCAGACTGACTACAGGAACATGTCATACCATTCTCAAATAAATGATTATATAGTATTTTAAAGCCTTAAGAAATTTAGGATCAGTGAAAGCATGTCTGTGAGTTTTAACCATTCTATGTAAACCATTCCTTATCATCGGAGAGTTGTCTTTTGACACTGCACTGAAATAGAACTATACAGTAAATAATGGATTGTGAGATGCAGCCAGGCTTACAGAAAATAACTATTTGAGGGATGGTGCATGAACAGAAAGCTGTAATTTTGACAGGTGGCAAGGTGTCGTGTCACCAAGCCCTTCCAAAGCCTCATATCTCATACCTATTGATTAATGGCTCTAATTAAGGAATGAAATCAAGCATGTGAAGACAGGGGATCGCTTTAGGTCCTTGTTTGGTAGTTTTCTCTTCCCGGCATACAACTCATCCATCTAAATATCAGTGTTCTTTCATTTATTACAGCTGGATGATACCAAAAAGGAAGTTGAGAGGGTCCATGCTGAGCTTGCCATTCCAGAAACTGATTCGGTAAGAATTGAGGTGAGAGGAACTGCTGGGACAGCACTGAAAAGACTGCAACATTATCGGTTTGTAAAGCATCCATTAAAAAGAAGAGCACTTTGTGCAGCCTGCAACTGTGCTGCTCAAGGCCCAAATCCTGGTGCCAGGTATAGTTTTTTTATGCATACGGCTTGGTCTTGAGTGGAACCAATTCAGAATGATTCTAGGACTGGAACATGACTGTTAAAGGTACACTTCCTTACAAAGTTTGAGATCTATTCAAATCTGTTTATCTTAAAACTAAAGATTTTCCTTTTGGGGGGTGGGGTGGGAATATGTTCCATGCCATCTATATATCTTTTGAGAGGAAGAATGAGAAAATAAGGCAAAATTGGTAGGCTTTGTTAGTAAGCTTAGCTAGTCAGGTAGTATTAATGAATCATGAATACTCTCTGCCTCAGTGCAAGTATGAACGCTGCTTACTAACAAGACCAAAAATCTGACATTATGCTGTACAGCTAAACAAGTCCCTGGAGGGAGCACAGGAAAGTGGCTACTTCCCCTTGAATGATCATGCTAAAGCTTTGAATCCTTTGCAGGCATTCACTGCTCTGGTTATTTAGACAGAACCACCACCTGGCCTCTTGAACATGTGGGCAGCTGTATCTGTGTATGGAAATGCTACCCCTTTTTTCTTTTTTTCAAAAAGACAAGAAGTATATGTCTAATGTTATGTTATTTAATAATAGACAACAAACTTGGAAGTTTTTATTGAACGTTAAAGATGTGTTAATTAGCTTAGAATAATAACACAAATATATTCACACTCGGTTTCTCAAGTAACGAGAAAAAAACATATTACACATGCTCATTCTTGCGGCCAGCTCGTTAAGTAGCAGAGGAGTAATATTGCTTCAATCTGTTCAGCTCAAATGAAGACCTACTGGGTTACACTGAAGTCGGCTTCCACTGCAAAGCTTTTAAGATTTGCCACCACATTTTTGAAAGCAGGTTATCAATTATAAAAGAGTCATATTGTTTAATATTCTCTTGTTTATGATGATCGTGTTTTTCTATTTGGAGTGGTCACATTTAGTGGAAATCAAAAACTTTCTTGAAAGGGGGAGGTGCTGTTGTACCTGAAAGGTGGGGTGTAACGTGAAACTACTTTTATATAATTTAAATTGCTTTAATTTGGAAAGTGTGAAAATAAAAATTTGGAAACCACACAATAATACAGTGATATACAGGGAATGTTAATACACTACATACAGATCCTTTCTAATTTTTAGGTGGATGGCATTTTGTGTAAAATCCTGATTGTGAGAAAACTGCTGGTGAAGGTGTCACTTATTTCTCTAACTGGATATTGATTTTATCGGGTGTGTGTGACAAGCAAAGTTTCATAAGGGATCAGTTAAAACAGACTTTATTATGTAGCATTTTGCTAATTGTGTAAAATATCATCCAGAAAAAAAACCTTTGGAAAACAAAGTTCCTTCCCATTTATTTGACTGGCTATGTTTCTTTTATTGCTCTTCAAAAATTAATTTTGCAGATTACATCATTGTTTTATTTATTTTTAAGAGCCCCCGTCGAAAGATTAGGAATAATGATAAAATCATTGCTTACTGAAGCAAGAAGACTTTTAATCCAGCTATGCACATGAAAGATGTTACACACTGCATACTTTTAATAATGATCATTTAGAAGATAATTTTAGCATCCACACAAGAGAAAAATGGATTTTTGATGAGTTCTTATGTGACCATATGTGGTATTAGTCAGTGTGAGGTATTGCTAGAAAGCTCATTGCTTTCAAAAATCAAAGTTAAATGGTTCATCTATCATCAGAATTTGTGTCTGGGCGACTTGTCTGAACATCAGTATGATTTATGGTTTGAATTGGAGGAGTCAACCATGCATGTTTCTTAGTTTATCGTTTTATGCTGTCTTCAATTAAATGTCTATAAACACAGTGATGGCTTTATGACACTGTCCATCAATAAGGACTATCAGATTTTTGCATAGAATATGTAATTTTCAAGAAAATAATGACCTTTTGACTTCAAAGTGTCCTGTTGTACATATGAGATATTGGGAATGGGTAGATTTCAATTTTTATTCCAGTTACATTTTATGCTAGCCCTGTAGATGAACTAAGATTGCAACTGTATTTTGTTTGATCCAATTCAAACACAGTAAGTATACAGACGTTTTTTAATGAAATTATGAACATAAGGATGCACTATGATGGTTATACCTCTCAAAGGTGTTTATGAAGCCTTGATTTTTAATGCATATGTAAACAAATATACAATGGATTCTAGGCATTTTATTGCATATTGATTTGGTGTTTGCTTGTTTCACCATATTGGAGCCTGAACTCAGAGACATAACATGTACATGAAAATTAAATTAAATCATGCTGCAAACGGGATGAAGGCAAAGAAAATACAGGCTTTCATTTTCACCAGGGACTTTGAATAATGGTACGTTGGTGCTTCATATTTATGATCTACTCTATTGCATTTGCAGGGGCAGCGTATGGAAGCAGAACCATCTTTCTGTGCAGCTGTGCTCTCATGGAGCTGCCATCGGCTATGCATTAAAAACAGCATTCCAGATCTTAGGCAATACAGAATAATTTAATGACTGCCCATTACACATTTTTGCTATATCTCCTAGCATGTCCATGGTTAGACGTATCAAGCAGCTGCAGTAATATTTAGAACAATTACTTAATATTTTTTCGAAAGAAACATAGCTGGTGTTTATGAAGAAAAAAAATTATGTTCCTGGTTTCTCTCTGTTATTTTATAACACATAAAATGACCACAGTTGTGATTATTAATCTTAAAAGAAAAAACAGGTTGGTATTCAGGTTTTGTTTGAATGTGTGTTTGTCTGAGACACACTTTCCTGCCAAAGCTCAATGGGGCTGGTGTCAGCACAGCTAAGAGCACAACAGATTCCATCCAAGTGCCTCCAATCCCATTCATGGGAAATGAAATTTTCTTTTCTCTTGCTGCATGGTCTCTCATGAATTACAACCCATTGATTGCTGGAGTCATCCAAAAGTGGTGAAGCTCTGGTTCTTCAAAGGTTTTAATAACAGTTCTTAGAATCCCACACCTGTATTGCCAATAGGGATGGGCAATTTGTTTCAGAACCAGTAGGTTCCAAAATGACCCGCATGAGCCAAGGTGGTATTGCAAAGCCTCTGACACACACAATGTCTTACCTTTCTATGTGCTGGCACGGAGCTGAGATCCAACAAGGAATCAGGCTGCAATGTCATCTTTGGTCCTCCATGGTGCTGGCCAATCAGACAGGGAGGCGGGATGATGCCTGTCCCTGCACGGCTCCTGATTGGCCAGCACCACAGAGGAGCAAAGATGATGTCACAGCCTGCTTCCTGGTTGGAGTTTAACCCCACACGAGCCCAGAGAAAGGTAAGATATTGCCCATCCCTAATTGCCAATTAAAGCCCTGTGGAAGTTTCAGCTCAAAACATCTCGAGTACCAAAGGTTTGCCAGCCCTGAATGACAGGAGACTATTTTACTAACTGGAAATTCCATGCAAACTTTGACTTTTTACATTTTTTATCATCCTTTCTTGGGAAAAAAAGGTCCAGGTTTGGTGTGAACCCCTCTCAAAACCCAGAGGCCTATTTACCTCCCAACCCACCTTCTTCAGCACTTTGAGCAGAAGCCATCTAAAGCATGGGGAGGGAGGCCTGAACCACCAGATGTTTTGAACTTCAACTCCTCAAATCTTTAGCCACCATGGCCAATGGCAAAGGACTGTGGGTGCTGTAGTCCAAAATATCTTGAGTGCCAAAAGTGAATGTATATCTGAAGAAATAAGAGGAGACAAACTGAGTAGAATATAGTCAAGTTTCACTCTTAATGGTGGAAGAAAGCTGTCATCTCTCACTTCTATGCTTAGTGATGCACCCTTTCTCTTCGTCTTTTTTCTGTTACAAAAGTAGCTAATGCCCACGGTGGTTGTTCAGACTACAGTCACAACAGCCAGTGGGTGGTGTCAAGGAGGATAAGTAGTTCTATGGCAAAAATAGGTATTCACACAAACATGTATGTCTATATACACACATACCAAAGGACAAGCACAGGCACCCCTGAGTATGCACATATACACACTCACAGACATGGAAGTTAGCATTAGAGACTGGCACGAAATGAACTTTTAGTTTGTTTTATTTGTTATTCATATTGTTAAGTAGCAAAATGAATAACGAACCCCAGAGTGGATTTAGAAAGAAATGAACCAAGTGAAAATATTGGTTCAGTTAGGTTTGTTTCATTAATGGCGCCGCGGGAGATGTCTCCTATCTGGTGCTGGTCCTTTGGTCTTCCTGGTTGCAGGGAGCATCGACCAGGAAAAAAAAGCCAACCGGCCCGTGCTAGAGTTGTAGTGCGGGCCACATGGTCGGCAGCAAAAATAAATAAAATAAAAATAAAAATAAAAATAAAAATAAAAATAAAAAAATAAAAAGGAGCACTGACCAGGCCCCAGGGGTGGCCGGGGTGGCACCCTAAAATCAAGAAAAAATCGAGAAAAATAATAATATATTTTTTAAAAACCCGATCTGGTGTGTGGGCCCGGTACTGGCCCATGAGCACTAGTCCTGGACCGCGGGCCATGGAACTGGACCGCAGCTGGCAAAAAATTAAAATAAACAAAAAAAACCCCACCCCGATCCAGCGCACGGGCCCGGTATTGGCCCATGAGCACCGGACCCAGCCCACAGCCTGCGGATCTGGCCCATGGTTCACAGAACCAGCCCACAGGCCATGAAACCAGCCCACAGCTGGCAGAAAACAAAAAAGAACAAAACCCCCAAAACCGGGCCCGGCCTGCGAGCTGCAGAACCGGCCCGTAGCTGGCAAACAAACAAACAAACAAACAAAAACCCAATCTGGCACGCAGGCCCAATACTGGCCCGTGAGCCCTGGATCCAGCCCGTGGCCTGCAGAACCGGCCCGTGGCCAGCAAAAGAAAAAATAAGCTGACCGGCCCATGCCACAACTGTAGTGTGGGCCACTCGGTCAACAGTAAAAAAAAACAATAAAAATAAAATAAAATAAAAACAGGTGTGCCGACTCGGCCCCAGGGGTGGCTGGGTTGGTGCCCTAAAATAAAGAAAAAGTTGTAAAAACTAAAACCAGCACTGACCCAGCCCCAGGGGCCACGTGTTGGGCACTTGGGGAAAAAAGAGGTGCTGGCCCCAAGCCAGCACCTCAAAAAGCCCCTGCCACAGGGGCCAGGATCACCCCGCTGCCACTGCTGCCACCGCCACCACCACCACCATCACCCGGTAAGGATGATGTGTTGAATGTTGAAGAAGATGATGATGTGGATGATGAGTATGAGGATGCTGCCAGTCCAGTTTGTACAGTAGTTGTCAATATCTGTTTTTATTTATTTTTGAATGTTTTTTCCTGCCTGCGCTGTCAAATGGATTAAATTGTGCAAAGTGGGGGGGGGATGAATAACGAATCAATGAATCAACAAAATGTTAAAAATGAAACCCTACAATGAACTGAACCAAAACGAATCGTCATTTTTTCGGTTCATGCCCAGCTCTAGTTAGCATTCATACACGCACACACACAAACACTAAGGCAGACCAGAAGGCATTCAGTCAGTCAACACTTCAACTGTCCCATGTTCATTCATGCTGTAGCTCAACAGAGAAGCAGAAATAAGAACACATGCACACACACCATGCCCTCAGATTAAAAATATTCTTACCACCTCCTGCTGCTGCTGCTGCTGCTGCTGTTGCTACTGCTTCTCTCAGTGCCGGCTTTCAAAGCTAGCCAGTTGGGCTCTTCTTTCACACATCTTTCCATTTCATTTTCCCTCCTCCCCTCTCTCCATCATACACACTGACACAGCATATGATGATGCTAAGAGTTCAGCAGGAGGGGAACATAGGTAGAACTTTGACCTTCTGCCTCAGGAACTAAAGCAGGTGGCAGTGGATTGCCATCGTTGGGAATACTCTGAGCCAAGCCATGTGCCCTTATGAACAACCTGTCACTGCTCTTCTTCATCTGTTTATCCAATATACAGAACCAAGAACTGTTTTTCTACAGCAGTGGTGCCCAGCCTTGGTCCCCAGATGCCCATGGATTAGAACTCTCAAAAGCCTTCGCCACTAACTATACTGGCCAGGATTTCTGGGAGATGAAGTCTAAGAACAGTAGAAGATTCAAGGTTGGGAATCGCTGTGTGAAATTGTCTTTAGATCATTTCATTCGTTAAAAAGTTACTGTCTGTGGAGTTTTTTTTTCTGTGATCAGTTTTTCTTCCATTGTTTCTGGGAAGATTTAATATTTTAAAATATCATGCATTTAGATTTAAATGTTGGATATATTAGATTTTTTCTGACTTCAGGCTTGCAAGAAAATTGATTGCTTCTTTCATTTACTATTCAGTTCTAAAAGTTTCAGCACCCTTCTGCAATCAAAACATGAATAGCTATCCTAGGAGAATTGTTATACAGTATATGGTTTCTGAAATATAATGCAAAGAGGAAACCACATAGGCGAATGACCGGTCTAAGACTGACTGTTTTACTTAAAGTCAAACAACTCACAACTTTTTATACACACTATTCAACTATGTTTATTCCCCCTTCAGTTCTAATACTAGGGGGGACCAGTAGGAAACAAGAACTGAATGCTCTGATGGTGGTTTCTAACCTTTGCCCTCTTCAGTTGTTCTGAAATGAACAAAAGAAGTGGGACTTATATTGCAAGTGTTATGATTAAGGTCAAAAGAGTAATGTTCCCTCTCCCCTTTCCCCAGGTAAATTCCCAATCTCAACCTTCCCATATACAGTAACTCCCCGTCTATCGCGGGGGTTAGGGACCCACCTGACCTGAGATGCCTGAAAATCCACGATATGTGGAAGTGGGTCAGGTGGGGCCTGGGGGCGATCAGACCCCCTGCCACCACTGGCACGTGCCAGTCTAAAAAGTCATGGGGCGGCATGCACTGGCAGCATTGCGGGATCTGACCTCCCGCCACCGCCCACCCGCGGCACCCCAAGACTTCTCGGACCGGCACACGCCGGTGGTGTCAGGGGGATCTGATCTCCCACCGCCGCCCGCCCCACGCCGGTCCGAGACTTCTCGTCTGGGGCCATCTCTATTGAAATGCATTAGCTCAATGCATTTCAATGGAGAAATTTTCCCCATTGGAACACATTGGCTCAATGCATTCCAATGGGGAAAACTTTCTCCATTGAAATGCATTGAGCCAATACATTTCAATGGAGATACGATCCCCCCCCCGCAGCCCTGAGGCTTCTTGGAGGAGCGCGGGGGCGGCGTGGGGCGATGCGATCACCCCCCACCACCACGCCCAGAGGCTTCTCGGAGGAGTGCCCCCCGCAGGCCCCTGAGGCGCAGGTACTGCAATCCCGCGATATAGTGGGACCGCAGTACCTGAACCTCAAAATGGTGGGGGGGACTGTATTTTCCAATAGGGGGGAAAACAACCCACATCTAATGGTGCACTACATAATCACATAATCATAGAGTTGGAAGAGACTGCAAGGGCCATCCAGACCAATCCCCCAGCATGCAGGAAACCCCATCAAAGTACTCCTGACAGATGGCCATTCTGCCTCTCATTAAAAACCTCCAAAGAAGGAGACTCCACCTCCCTCCATGGCAACATATTCCATTGCTGGACAGCTCTAATCATCAAGAAGTTCTTCCTAACGTTCAGATGGAATCTCTTTTCCTGTAGTTTGAAACAATTGTTCTGGGTCCTAGTCTCTGAAGCCATGGAGAACAAACCTGTTCCCTCTTTGATATGACATCCTTTCTATCATATCCCCTCTCAACCTTCTTTTTGTAAGGTTAAACATTCCCATCTCCCTAAGCTGCTCCTAGTAAGACATTTCTTTCAGAACTTCAACCTTCCTGGTTGTCCTCCTCTGGACTTATTCAAGGTTATCAAAATCATTTTTAAATTGAGGTGTGCAGAACTGGACATAGTACTCCAGGTGGGGTCTGACCAGAGCACTAGTGTAGTTGTCTGACAGGTTTCTGGTACAGAAGGCAATAAGCAATTACTGTCAATCTGCAACTGGCAAATTCACTGGGTGCTTATTAATTTTCTGGCAAAGTGCTGTTTTTAATCTACAAAATCCTAAACAGCTTGAATCTAAGCTATCTCAAGGACTGTGTCTCCCTTCCTGGTTCTGCCCTGGTGACAAGATTATTGGGAAGGCCTTATCCACAGTGTCACCAACTTCACAGGTGTGTTTGCTAGGGACATAGGAGATGTTGCAGCTTCCAAATGATGGAACTCCCTCCCACAGGTGCTAGATCTCTGAAGTTCTAATCCACCATCACTGGCCCACTGCCTTAGTACCATGTGGAAACAGAAGATAATTCCTTTATGTCATAGACACAAAGCTCAACAAACTTTTCTTTTTACTACTACCTGGGATAATTTGTTGTGGTGCAGCTGTCTCACTCTGCTTAATCCCATCTCCTTCCCTCCATAAGAACATAAACACATAAGAACTAAAGAACAGCCTGGAACAGGACACAGCCCATCCAGTCCAGCATTCTGTCTCACACAGTGGCTCACCATTTGCTTCGGTATCCCCAAGCAGATGTCTTCAACTGCTTACGCGTCCTTGCAAATGGTATTGAGAGATATCCTGCCTATCTCTCCAGCCCGGAGGTTGTCCTTAGGCATCTATAATAGCCATTGATACCCTTGTTCTCCATGAATTTTTCCAAACCTTTCTTAAAGCTGTCAAGGCTGACAGCTGTCACTAATTCTTCTGGCAGGGAGTTCCAGAGACCAGTGATCTTCTGGATGAAAAGGTATTTTCTCTTATTTGTTTGTATCAAGCACCCAAAAAATTCATGGAGTGCCCCCTAGTTCTACTGTTGTGAGATAGGGAAAATAGTTTTTCCTTATCTACTTTGTCTATACCATGTATGATTTTATAAACTTCAATCAGGTCACCTCTTAGGTGCCGTTGTTCAAGGGTGAAGAGGCCCAGCCATTGCAGCCTCAGATGGTAAGGAAGGTGTTCCAGTTCCCTAATCATTCTGGTTGCCATCCTCTGCTTTTCCCCCACTTCCATAATATCCTTCTGGAGGTATGGGGACCAGAACTGTACAGAGTACTCCAGATGGGGCCTCACCATAGATTTATAAAGAGGCAAAATGACAGTTGCTGATTTATTTTCTATACCCTTCCTAATGGGCCCTAGCAGTAGGTTGCTGGGACGGGGAAGGTATCAAATTTTTCAAGGGTCTGAACTCATCACTTGGGCTTTTGCAATCAAGGTTTTGAAGACATTAAGCCCACCTCACAGTTAATTGTTTCTTCTACTAAATTATCATGTTGGCATGTGATGACTGGACCAGTCTTCCTGGTTCTAAACTTTTTTCACTAGTCAAAACGACAGTTTATAAGAGAAGGTGTAGAAAACATGCAGAAAACTAGCTAGAATGGTAAGAATACTATAACAATAATAACATCTGATAGCTGTAACTGCCAAGCATTCAAGGCTGATCTAATCTAAGAAATTAATATAAGGATATCTTGTCCTGTAATCTAATGCATGTCATGGTTGTTTTACATGTTTTCCTAAATAGGCAAATGCTATTCTTCATGCAAGTTGCAAAAGTTTCTATTTCTGACCTTGCAACTTGAAGTATTTTTCCACAGTGTAATAATATTTTTGTATACTTTTGGATTTAATGATGAGCCGTTGTAGTAAATACTAAATTTAATAAAATGATAATTTAATGGTTGTTGTAACATTATGAAGCTAAAAACTGTGGAGGTTTTAAACCTCATCCACTCAGTGGGAACATTTAATTATTTTTTATTTTTTCCCTTTCTTTTCTTGACAGAATCCAGCCCAAATTAGATCTCCAAGGAAGGTATGCTGTTGAATTTTTAGAACTGCTGAGTTGGAAGGGACATTATGGAACACCAGCCCCTGTTATGGTGACTCAGTGAAGAATTGAATTCCCAATCTGTGGCTCTCATAGCCACATACCTAAACCATTAAGCTATCCATTGTTGCCTGTAAAGTTGAAAACCATGTCCACCATGTCGGTTGCAATATACCTTTTTGTGTTGTATGCATGTGCATATGTGTGTTTATTTTTAATAGATTAAAAAATTTGGGTCAAAAATGTCCCAGCAAATATGTTCTTTCTTGGCATTGGGATACTTTATGCTTCAGGTTGTGTGTGTGTGTGTGTGTGTGTGTGTGTGTGTGTGTGTGTGTGTGTGTGTGTGTGTGTGTGTGTGTGTGTGAGAGAGAGAGAGAGAGAGAGAGAGAGAGAGAGAGAGAGAGAGAGAGAGAACACAACACACACACACACATATACACACAGAGTACCCTGTTAAAGCAAAATGTCCCAAGAAGCAGGTGTGACCATGTGACCAGAACTGGTTGCCATAAGATTTGGATCCTTTGTGGGACTGGCAAGGTACTGAAATTTTCAGTGAATTTAGGTAATACAAAATGTGTAAAATTACTCTTAAACTTCTACCTAGTGTCAATAATTTCCATGAGGACAAAATATAACATGCTCATGCAGTGGAAATGGTGCCCCCCAACTTCTAAATGATTAGAATCACAGAATTATAGAATAATGAATTTGGAAGGCCCATGTGTCAAACCCCATACTCAGTGCAGGAATACAAACCAAAAGATATCAGCCAGGTGGTTTTCTAAATTTCTCTTGAATACCTCCAGTTTTGGGGTTCTCACCATATCTTGAGGTGCCATTGTTGTACTGTTCTAACAGTTAGGTAGTTTTTCCTGATTTTCAACTGAAATCTGGCTTCCAGTAACTTGAGCCTATTGTTGCGTGTTCTATACTTGTGGATGATCGAGAATTGATCATGCCTTCACTGTATGGCAGGCTTGCAAGAACAGTATTTGAAAAGTGCTATCATTTCACTTCACTGCTCAGTCTATTTGCCCAGTTTTTTCAGTTTTTCCACATAGTACTTGGTTTCCAGCCCTCTCATCATCTTTGTTGCCCCCCTATGAACTTGTTCCAATTTGACAGCATTCTTCTAAACAGTAGTAAATAGAGGGGAATTAGTACCTTGTGGTAATATTCATGCAGCCTAAAATATCATTTGCCTTTTTTGTATCCACTGTTGGCTCATGTTCAGCTTGTGGTCTACAACAATTCCAAGATCTTGTTTTATTTTCCTAGGTGTAGTACTCTGCATTTATCCTTGGTGAATTTCATTCTGTTGTTTTTAGCCCAGTGCTCAAGCCTATCTAGAGCATTTTGACTTTTGTTTGTTTCTTCCAGGGTTTTAACTATTCCACTCTATTTTATGTCACCTGAAAATCTGATTAACATTCCCTACACCCTGTGATCCAAGTCATTTATAACAGTGTTGAAGAGCCCTGTGTCAAGGATTGAGCCCTGGAGTGCCCTAATTGTTGCCTTCTCACCATTTGAGAAGAGCCGAGTACAGCTCTGTTGCCAGCTGTGTATTCACCTGACTGTTCTATCCATCTCATACCAAGTTAACTTGTTTCATTATCGCAATGGTGGTTCATTTCATTTAATCACAAAATGTGTTCTACCATTTCGTTTTGTTATGTAATGAAATGACAAAACAGTTTTTCCTTTTGTGCCCATCTCTACTTAAAAGTAATTACATTGCTAATCAGATTTTCAGATGGCATTGCTGGTGGAGGTGTGAAGTGCTTCTGATTTGTTTGAAGATTGATGAAAGCAGCAATGCCATTGGTAATGACCCATAGTTAATGAGTGTTGGAAAAGGTTGCATAGGTGGGACTTTCAGACCTAACGAGCCTGTTCAGATCATGGTCCACCTATGAACCTATTCGGGCTATTGTCTGGGCTGCCCAGTGAGCCTATTCAGGCCTTTTCCCAACATATGAGTCTATTTAGACCAGGATGATGTGAAATCAAAGTGAACTATAAAATAGAGGACTCGCCACTAACTTTCCTGCTTAGATGAGTACCGAAACATTTCAATTTCTCAAGAAAAGAAGTCTAGTTGCCATGACTCAACTTCCAGACACACTGAAGTAAGTTTATTACTTATAACAGTGTTGGCTAACCTATGGCACAGGTGCCAAAGGTGGCACTCAGAGCCCTTTCTGTGGGCACCCGACATTGCCCTTTCACAGCCACCTGTATTCAGGTTAAGTTGCTGTACTGGCACTTTGTGAAAAATTAGTGGGTTTTGAATCACGGTTTGGGCACTCAGTCTCTAAAAAGTTCACCATCACTGAGTTATAATATGGAAATTTATCACATTGTTTCTGCTCTTTTCATTTATACAAAAAAAGTTCTCATTCTGTTGTCATGTCGAGTGCCACCAAATGCTTTCCCCAATCACTGCCAAAGGAAAATGATTTGAAGTCCCATGCCCTTGCATGCAAGGAAAAACAAGATCAGTACTATATCAATACAACGGTAAAAATGTGCACATGAATTTTCTGTATGCAAAAGTATGTGTGTCTTTGTAGTATCCTGATCCAAAAATGCAGGAAATGCTATTCCTGTGATAAGATCAAATGTGGCAAAGACATTTAATCTGTAATTTAATATTTTTCACTGGATTCTGTGAATTCCACTGTAACCTTAGATGTAACTGTAAAGTCCAGATTTTCCCATACAGTCCAGCGAGATCAATACACATTAATAATAAAAAGGTACCAAAATTTCCATGCCAATATTTTTTTTTCATTGCACTCTCTTATAATGTAGGAGCTGTGGTTTAAAAACAAAACTGACTATCATTATGCAAAGACAGAGGGGAGAAAGAGAAATAATGAGTTTACATTTGCGCAATTCTAGCCTGTGGTAAATTCTTCCAATCTGCCCACTATTGTTTCGTTTTTAACTTACCAAAACCTTTGGCTTTCCTCTGATTCTGCCTCCCCCACTTGTCCTCTCTGGCCTCAACCTTCTCTTATAGACACATGCCAAGATATACTTCATACTGACTTACAGTGTTTCTGCTTATTTCATGACAAGGAAGGGACCCTGACTTACCAGGGTCCCATGTTGATGCCGGAGTGCTGCCAAGGATGAAGGGGGACCCAGCAATGGTGGCTGCCAGAAGAGGAGTAAGCCCCGGAGGTGCTGCAAAGCTGAGATTGGCTGGGCAGCTTCCAGAAAGGAGGGACATAGGCCAGAGGACATGACATGGTGGAGTTTTCAACGTGGTCCTCCAGCACACCATTAAAGGAGTGTGCTGTGGCCGGAAGCCCCCAGTCTCACTGAAGACAGCTTGCCTGACCCTCCCACCCTGTAGTGCTCTTGTGGTTGTTTACATCTTGTCACACCTTGTTGGAAGACATTTTTGAAGGCATTGGGTTGGATTCTGTGGTTGGCAGGCAGCAGGCATTGCCCTGCAAAGCCTGGCTGGATCTGAACTGGTGCCTGTTGGAGCGGGGTAGTGCTTTGTCCACCCAGGGGGTGGGGCATATGACCCACTCCCACCCCCAGGAGGAGGACAGTGGCACCATGTAGTGGCTTACATTCGCATGGTGCCAGGAACTTCATCCTTGGGAGTTTCTTAAAGAGACAGGCTGCATTGTAGAACAGTGGGGTTCATCGATGTTGGGATCCAAACCAATGCCTTGCCATATTAGGTGCGCTATAATTAGTTAATAAGATTGTAGCCTGTTTTTCTCCAGAGTTTATGTATGTGGGTGAGTTCTTTCTTCACAGACAGAGTAAAAGTCAGCTATAGGCCATCAAAGTTTCAATCTTGATTCCATGTTGCAGTCAAGAATTTGAAACAATACAGCCCCCATTGGTTGCTTATGCTGTTGTCACCATGAACACCTCCCTTCCTCTTTTTCTTGACCATGGCTCAGGTGATTCTGTGCCTTCTGTCTTGGTGACAGACCTGGCCAAATAAACTAAAACTAGTAGAGCTACTGAAGTTGTAGGAACCTAGCTGACAGATTTACTCTGAGGGTTAAAGATGTAATAACTCTAGGCCATCTAGAAGGAAGATGAATGAATGTGAAAACCAACCAGCCCAAAACTTTTAATAATGCAAATCAGGAACCTTAAAACAAAAAATTACTTGAAGTTGTAATGACTCACATATAGGGACAACTATATGGAGGTCATTAAACATTTGACTTCAGAACTTCCCCTTGAGTTTGGATTGTACTGTAATTCAGAGTTCATAAAATATATATTTACTATCCTTGGAAGAAGTAGAATCAAAGTATAGAATCACTTTAATATTTACTGATGACAGCACAAGCTGCTGTATATTAGAAAATATTGGGGTGAAACAGGCCAAATTTGCGGTTGTTGAATAAAAATTAAAACTTGTTCTTCAGATTCATTGGATGAATGTTGAAAGAAGTAAACAAAACTACAAAAAGATAGTTCCTGAGATATATTTAGACATTCAAAATTAATGAAACTGATTGTGCAACCTAATACATGTCCATTCAAAAGTAAACATTGAGCTCTCTGGTCCGTGTTCTTAGAACTGCAACGACAGTAATCCCCCACCTATCGCGGGGGTTAGGGACCAGACCCAACCCACAATAATTGAAAATCCACGATATGCAGGTGCTGGGCTGGGTTGGGACTGGGGGTCCCTCTCTGGGGCCTCCTACACTTACCTGAGGCCTGGCGCTGCTTTGAACAGGCCTCCAATGGGCTTCCCAGGCCTGTCAGGCACCCCAGAAGTGGTTTCTGGTGATCCAGAAGTGGTTCACCGGAAACCACTTCTGGGGCCTTCAACAGGACCAGGAAGCCTGTTGGAGGCCTGCTTGGGGCAGCACAATGGCCTGGGGTAAGTGCAGGAGGCCTCAAACAGGCCCAAGCAGCTTGCCCCAGGGGGCCTTGCATTTCGTATACTGTGGTACCGTGATATACTGGGACTGCAGTATATCAACCCCGAAATGGCGGGGAGACGACTGTACAATCTTGCTGAAAGAATACTGAATGGTGTAATTGCACAACTACTTGCCATGGTGTCAGCTTTATTTAAGTCAGTTTTGATGATTTCTGAGTAGGGATGGGCTATTTGTTTTGGAAGCTACCACTTCCGCAACAACCTGCTTCAGCCCAGCTGGTATTCGGAAACCTCCAAAATGCAATCAGCCAATCCCTTTCCTTGCTCTGCACCCACACAGAGCTGAGGTCCAATGGGGAAGAAGCCTCCAATGTCATTGTTTCTTCTCCCTGGTGCTGGTCAATCAGACAGGGAGATGGGATGATGAATTTCCCTGCACAGCTCCTGATTGGCCAGTGACAGGGAGAGGAAACGATGACATTGGAGGCTTCTTCCTCATTGGATGGACCTCAGCTCTGTGCAGGCACAGAGAAAGGTAAGGGATTGGTTGATTGCATTTCAGAGTCTTCCGAACACCAGCTGGGCTTGCACGGGTTGTTTCGGAACTGGTAGCTTCAGAGACGAATAGCCCATCCCTACTTCTGAGTACACATGAGTAAAACTATTGTGAAATTTTGGCAATTTTATGCTAGCTTCAGCATCACTTATTATTAGATGATGAAAAGTTTGGGTAGTGATTAACTGTTTAAGAATTTTTGTGCTCATCTTTACATATTTCATTCTTTTATTAATTTACTTGAGTTATATCCTTCCTTCCTTCCAATAAAAGGACACAAAGCAGCATATAATAACTAAAAAAATTGTCCAAAGAATCCCACACTCAATATTCAGGATCTTTTTATGTTTTAACAGCTAAAGGATTCAGACTGTAAAGCAATCTTGTGCTTCCTCTAGCAATGAAAGAGGAAAATAATTCTCATAAATATGTTCGATGAAAATAATATCATTTTGACCAAAACTCTAAAAAATTTTTTTGGAAGAATAAGTGTGTGTGTGTGTGTGTGTGTGTGTGTGTGTGTGTGTGTGTGTGTGTGTGTGTGTGTGTGTGTGTGTGTGTGTGTAGACGCTGCATACATATGTGCATGTGTGCAGTACACATGCGTGGGTGCACACACACACTCTTTAAATTTATAATTGTTTCCATTATAATGATGAGTATTCCACTATCTCGGCATAAAGCTAATAAATTGTTAAACATAATGAGAAGAAGTACTTAGAAAGAACCTCCATTAATATACTGGCTATTAGCATGAGGAACCTATTAGACGAAAGGTTTCAGTAGTTCTGAGTTCTAAGATTTGATTTTTAAATGATGAAACATCCAATAACCAAATGACCCTGTGCAAACACATGCATGGCATAAATTATTCCAAACGAAAGCATGGACGTTATTTGTTCAGCTGCTTTTGTGGCTGGAAGGTTAGGAACAAAAGCTATTATTGTTCAGTGTATTTTTTCACAGGAAATAGACAGTGGCAAACATACAGTAGTTCAACACATGAGATCAGAGACACCGTTTTTATAGTAAACTAAAAACAGATGTTCCAAGGGCTCAAGACCTTTACAGAAATTATTAGCTATGTTTGCCTTTGAAAGCAGAGAAAGTTTACAGAGACTCATGTACCTGATTAAGAAAAAGACGGGTTATAAAAGCTATGAGCATATTAACTCATTCAAGTAAAAATATTTGTCATATAGATCCCGACTCTTATATTTAATACAGTATCATATATGAAAAGTAGAACGTTACCCTAAATGTCCCAAAAGCAGCCATTTTCCTCTCTAATAAAAGCTGTATCACATCTCTGCACAGTCCATTTAATAATAATTGCTGTGTTTAATGACTTTTAGTGTTATTAATGAAACATACGCACATTTGCAAAGCAATGTATGAGTCAGAGATGTACTTCAGTAAATAAGAGCTGTAAACGTGATGATTTCAATAAGCTAAACAGTTGCTTCAAATTGTAGATTTATTTTATGTAATGAATGCCTGCAATTTGCATACGCCAAGAGAACCATCTGGATGTCTCAAAATAAGACACACAGATGCTAAATCATTGGGTGGCTGCATGGTGGCCATCTGTGTTAAACATCATGTGATATTTTATAACTATAGTAGGACATCAGTAAGATATGTTTATGTCAACAAAACCATAAAGAGAAGTTGACGTTCTGCCGACATTGCAAGGCCTGTTGAAGGGTATTTTGTATGCTTCAGACCAGTTTCGCTTCACTTCAACTTCACCACCTTACCCTTTCCATTTACTCCTTCACCTGGCTCTTGCCCCAAGATGTACTGTCCCAAGGTTAAAGAGAACATTGAGTCCTGGGACCCAATATGGCCTCCGTGGGGGGTTCTGGTTTGGTCCTCTAGTGCAGTGGTGGTGAACCTTTGGCACTCCAGATGTTTTAGACTACAACTCCCACAGTCCTTTGTCATTGGCAATGCAGGCTTGGAATTCTGGGAGTTGTGGTCCAAAAACATCTGGAGTGCCAAAGGTTCACCACCACTGCTCTAGGGTTACTGAGAAGGCCAATGTGTTTTCTAAGTGGCACACTCATTTGGTGATTTTATAGCTTTTCTCTGTTTACTCACATTTTTGAGGTTAGAGTGCCTCTTCTGAGGCATGGTTCTGATGTTTTACTCCCATAATTTTGCCTTTGGACCTGTCCATTGCTAGTATGAAGCACCACAGTCCTTGTCCAAAAATCTAGAAGTTTCACCCTTCATTTACTTCCTTTGCTGCTATTTCAGGTTCTTTTTTTTTTTACTATAATTATACTCTTTCTCCACTGGTTTTCCTTACCTGTTCATAGATGCTTTAGCTAGGAATGGCTGTATTCATCAGCTTTGCTTTCTCTCTAACTTGGTATTTTTGAAAAGCCCCTTCCATACCAAATATATATTGAATTTTAGTGTATTTATTCAAGTACTCACAACCCTCCCATTCCAGCCAAGACTTTCCCATCCCTGCTCTGCCCACTGTTTTCCAACTCCCTCATTATCAGAACACAGGTGTGTTGTGGGTTTTGATTCTCTGTTTCTCAAGAGTGAAATTTTTCCACTGGTATTTATTTATTTATTACATTTATATTTCTCCTTTTTTCCAATGATCTCAAACTGGCATGCCTGACTCTTCCAATCCCCCACTTTATTCTCAGAACAAGTAATTAAACAAGGGTGAGTGAGTGAGCTCCATGACACATTGAGGACACGAACCTGCATTTCCCAAGTCCCAGCTGATGTACAGTTGAGCTAGATACTATTAACCTTATGTAAAAGTGCTTTATGTACTTGGCACAATTTCTATCATCCATAAAAAAACCTCTAGTAAGTAGAGCTAGAACACTTTCCTGGCCCTTATATTAAAAATTTAAATTATAATGAAATGCCACTTTTTATGGCTTGGAAAATACTTGAAAACTTTCTGTTCTTCAAGTCTTGTATTAGGAAATAAAAGCTGAAATTCAGATTCACAGCTCCACCAGCACAAATGGTGATTATAACATTACTCCATACTTTCATTTAACTCAAATCTTCCTATGCCTCACATCAGATTCTAAATTTCCATGAGGAAACTTTTGGAGCCTTGATATGGTGTGCTAAGGAGAAGCCTTTGATATCCAAAAATATCAGCTGGTGGCAACCTGAGAGCCTCACAGCCTGACAGGAGAAAGTGGAAACTTTAAATGAACTTTATTTATTTATTTAGTTAGTCAGTCAGTTAGTTAGTTAGTTAGTTAGTTAGTTACTGCTCCATCTAGCTACACAGCTACTCTGGTCAGTTTACAAAACTGAACAGAAATCAGACCCACAAAAACTACAATATAATACAATAGAAAAGCAATCAAATAATTAAAATCATAATAATTGAATAAACAATATATATCAGAACATGAAACAGGAGCAAGATGGGCTATAGACAGAAAACAAAATAAAATATGTAGTAGTGAATCCTTAGCAGAATAGCCTTTTCAAATAGCCAGGGAAAGCCTTTTTAATTAGCCACGTCTTTAGATGTTTCTTAAGGACCAGGAGGGAATATGCCAGACAAATCTCAAGGGGAAGTTGGTTCCAGAGATAAGGGGCCGCCACTGAGAAAGCCCAATTTCTCATCAAAGATTTACAGGCCTACTTCAGTGATGGCAGCCTCAAATGCCCTGCCTGAGATGATCGGGTCTTATTGGCAGTATTTTGCAGCAGGAGCCGTTCTGCCAGATAGCAGCATCCTAAACCATTTAGTGCTTTGTGTGTCATCATTAAGATCTTGAAATCAATGCGGAAGCAAATCAGCCTGGACCAGCGTAGTGAGAGCGCCAGGGTCCAGGAAGGTGCAAAGCTGAGTGATCTGCCTAAGACGAAAATGAGAGACACGGACCACTGATGCCACCTGGGCTTCCATGGAAAGCATAGGGTCCAATATTATGCCCAGACTATGCACCTCATCCTGCACAGAGAGTGTCACCCCCCCAAAAAAAATATTGAGGGAGCTTTCCAAACCTCCAACCTCTGGCTCCCCCACCCAGAATACCTCCATCTCGTCCATGTTCAACCTCAGTCTTGTCACCCTCATCTATCCCAGTACAGTGTCCAAACAGGTGTCAAGGGACAAAATGGCATCCACTGCAGATGGAAAAAGGAGATACTGTGTAGAGCTGAGAGCCCATATCTCCTGACGACCTCCCCCAGTGATCTCATATAGATGTTAAAAAGCATGGGGGAGATTACCAACCCCTGTGGCACCTCACAGTTGAGGGAACAAGGAGTAGAGGCAATCTCCTCCAGCTGTACTCTCTGGGGCTGGTCCTCCAAGAAGGAATGGAATTACTGCAAAGCAGTGCCTTCGATCCCCAACTTAGAGAGCCTCCCCAGGAGGATACCGTGGTCGATGGTATCAAAGGCTGCTTAGAGATCGAGGAGGACCAGTAGGGACAATTTGCCCTTGGCCTCCCTCAAAAGGTCATCATGCAGGGCGACCACTGCCAATTCCATTCCATGACGCGGCCTGAACCCTGACCGGAATGGATCAAGAGTGTCAGTTTCATCCAGGAGCTCCTGAAGTTAGTTGGCCACCACTCTCTCCACAACTTTGCTAATAAATGGTAAATTGGTGATGGGCCAATAGTTGCCAATTTGTTCTGCTGCCAGCTGTGGCTTCTTCAGAATGGGCCTAATGAGTGTCTCCTTGGGCGCAGGTGGAACCTGGCCCTCTTGGAGAGACCCATTAATTATTGCTATGGCTCATTCAGTGCCTCTTTTATAAGCCAGGCCGAGCAAAGATCAAGCGCAGAGGTGGTGGCACAACAACAATCAAGGAACCCTGTCCACTTGAGATGACATCATAGGTTGAAAGATGGTCAGAGTGGCTGGGCAAAGTTTATAGGGTTTTGTTAACTGTAGTAGTTTTCTATTTACAATGCAGTTACAAATGTAGAGAGGAAAACATATTCACCCTGCAAGCTTTCTGGTCTGCTGTATCTATGGTCCTGTTCTGGCCTCAGGACATACCACAGACCATTCAGACTGGGGCTTGGCAGTGACAGTGAAATCCACCAAGGTTAATTTTTCAGTCAGTTTTCGAAGGAAGCACTATTTGTAGCATGTTCTTGTGACAGAACCACTAAAACTCTGTCCAGTGTGACTTACCAGAGAGCAAACAGTGGAAAAGGAGGCTTTGGCTTCTTTTGTACCTGAAGGCAATGGATGAGGTTGAAGGTTCATTCATCTCGCCTTGCCCAATTCTTTCTGTAAATATTGGTCAGGGAGCAGGTGATTCTTCCTGGCCTTGATATTATGGAATTTACTTATTAATGGCATCTCAAGATGTGTTTGGGAACAGGGAAGTGGACAAAGTGTGGAGAAGATCTGGTATATAGCAAGGTTCTATTGTATTTCTGCAACTCCATTTTAAAACAGGAATTCTTTGTAATGAACAGTGGTTTCTCTCTGGTTTCTACTAGATAATAGTACCTATTTAAACACTCCTCAAAATGATTGCAGTGTAGGGTTGACATGCTTGTTGACTGACATATTTGAAGAAGCATTTCTTACATGTTTTTTTATAAATCAAAAGAAGTAGAAATAATGTGCACTTTGATAAATCATATATAAATATATAACATTATCAGGCCTTAAAATCATAAATTTGACAGCGTACAGATCTCTCAGGAGTTTATTGCAGTCTGAAAGTTATTAACTGTGATTTCATTGCCACTGGCAAAACATTTCAAGTATTCTTTAAATCAAAGCACTTGGCCATGGTTACTGAAAAAATTATACATTAAAAACTTTCAATCTATCCTGTTTCAACCATAACACATGCCACATCAGGGTGTTCAATATACTAGTCCTTTTTGTTTTTCTTTTCCTCAAAGCCTGGGATTTATGGCATTAGTATATGGATAACGATGCATGCCGATTAATAAACACTGAGGATTGGCAGGACAAACAAAATTATAATTTCTGTCGCTGTCCTGTAATGCTGATGTTTACAAAGAGTTTCATTGTTTTACACATTTTAATTTTCTCAGTCCTTTGATTCAGCAACTGTAAGTTTATGAAGTATATAATATGAAGTAGTCATAAATTCAAGAGATGCTAGTGGACCATTTACATTTACAGTGGATAGTCACAGAAATCAGTAACAAACACACACCCAAAATGGCATGAGTCTTATCTTGCTTTCTCCAAGATTGTAACAATACACATACCTTTAAATATACGGTATCCAATTTACCCTGATGGTAAATTTGTGGTATATTTGTAAAATGCATTGATTTGTTGTGCAATCTGGGTGAAGCTGATCTAAGAAAAAAAAGAAATTGGAATTGACTAAGAACAGGAAGAACCTCTGTCTCCTGTTTTCTTTTTGTAATGAGAATGATTATATTATTATAATGTTCATGGAAGTTGGAATGACTTCTAGATTTCAGTGTAACCAAGGGATAGGTAAGAAAAGAAAAACTCCACAACAATTGCCTAGAACAATTTGAATGAAAAGACAATTTGGTCCACATCTGTAAGTTGTGTAAGGGATAGAAATGGATACTTTCAAAACTGGGTACGCACAATCAGTTTGTAAAGGAAGTCCATGTTTACATCCTGATGAGCAGTCATCAAAGGAAAGCCAGTATGCATTCTTCAGAGCACCAGACATCTCACAGTGAGCTCTGCTCCTAACTGTGAAGCTTAGCATCTTGCATAGTTTGGCCTTAAGATGCCTTTCTATCTAATGGACTGATGCAGGAAAAAGGGTGACCTAATATCCTCCTGTCTTGTCTAAAGATGGAAGCCCTACAATTCAATTCCAAGAAGGCAACAACATTTCAGGAGGGATCAAACTGTGTAACCTTCTAACTGCAAATGTTCTCTTAGAATCACAGAACCACAGAGTTGGGAGGGGCATATGAGGTCTTCAGGTCCAATCCCCTGCTCAGTGCAGGAATGCAAATCAAAGTATGTCTGACAGATGGTTGACTGATTTTCTCTTAAATGCCCCCATCATTGGAGAGCTCACCACCTCCTAAGGTAGTTGGTTCCATGATTGTAGCCCTCTAACAGGTAAGACTCCCCCCCTCCAATATTCAGCCTAATCATAGTTCCCTTAATTTAAGTCCATTATTACATGCCTTGCATTCTGGAATGACTGAGAACAGATTCTTTCTATGCTCTGTATGACTGTCTTTCAAGTATTTGAGCAGTGCTATCACATCTCCCCTCAGTCTTCTTTTTTCTAGGCTAAACATGCACAGTTCCTTCAGCCTCTCCTCATTGGATTGGTGTCCAGTTCCCTGATCATCTTCGTCACCTTCCTCTGAACTTGTTCCAGTCTGTTGGCATCCTTCTTAATGTGTGGTGCCCAGAGCTGGATGCAGTACTCAAGATGAGGCCTGACCAGTAAGTACCTCATGAAACTTGGAAACAATGCCTCTGTTGATGCAGCTCAAAATAGTATTGCCCTTTTTTGAAACTATATTATACTTCTGGCTCATTCTCAGCTTATGATCCACAATTCCAAGATCCTTCTGGCTTGTAATATTACTGAGCCAAGTATCCCCATCTTGTGACTGTTGCAGAACTTTGCACTTATCCCTGTTAAATGTCTTTTTTTTTTAGCCCAGCCCTCAAGCCTATCAAGATCTTTTTTGAACTTTGTTTCTGTCCTCCAGGGTAAATGGCTATTCCAGCCAATTTGTGTCATCTGCATATCTGATTGGTGTTCCCTGCACTACTTCATCCACATAATTAATAAAAATATATATATTGAAGAGTACTTGGCCCAGGATAAATACTTGGGGTACACTACTTATTTCCTTCCAGTTGAGAAGAAGCCATTGATAAGCACTCTGAGCCCAATCTTGTAATCAATATCTAACAGTTGTTCTATCCAGCCCACATCTAGTTAGCTTGCTCCTGTCCTCAGTGAACCAGAGATTGTGGAGTACAAAGTAAGGTTTGGGGGTCTCTTTTAAGGGTGATGGCAGTTCTTTCCATCTTTTCCTCATTGAACGTGAAACATTGTCTCTTGATTGCAGATATATATGATAAAGACACAACTTGGCCCAAATAGCTAAACTAGCATTTGACCTCATGCTTCCTTGAGAAAAAGCACATATACTGCTATGTCCAGTATATGTCTAAAATCCAGTAGGCCCTCAAGCTGCTCTACACATCTACAGGCTTTCAACTAGCCTTAGTTTTAGAGTAGGCTCTGGCATGGAAGGAATTCTGCTCTACTTCTAAGCCAGAACCAGACATTCATATTTTTTTTGCTATGAATGTATAAATTAGAGATGACGGGCCAAACTGCACAATACATTTATTGATGCTGAATGAGCATCTTTATCATTCATATAGTTAAAATATTCTCTTTCAGTTACTGCTTGCTTCTCTTTTTTGATCAAAGCTATATCTGAGATTCCCATAAAACTATCTTCAAGCTCCTCCTTATAATCAAAAATCTAGTCCTTTTTATCCGTGTTTTAATCTTCCCCCAACTGACTTTGTAGTGAAGCAGAAGGAATCATTAAACATTTAGTCTAGCCTGAGACGTCAGTGCTTATGCTTCTCCATGGAGTTTCTGAGAACCATATACTCATTACACATTATTGCAAAATGAGAGAGATATTGTGTCTTCACATAATGATCTCAGTTCTGTTTTGTGCTATCCTTGCCATGACAGTGCCACAGATAAGAAACATTTCAGTGTTTTGAGCATCTCCCAGATTCCCACAGCAAGCCTGGCCACTGACCATGAGATTTTGAGAGTTATAGTTCAAAGGCAAACATTTTCCAATTCTGGGTTATGTAAACAAAGCCAGCCAAAGAGAAGTCACAATTGCATGGGATTTCGCAAACAGAAGTTTCACTAGAGAAGCAATTTTTGAATCAGCCTACAGTTCCATAAGAACACAAAGGATGAGGAAAGCCCTGATTGATCAGACCAGAGGTTTTGCTTATTCACCATACGGTTCTTATAAACCCACACATCCCACATAAGCACAATGCTCTCCACCTTATATTCCAGAGCAGCTGATAATCAGAGGCATACTATGATCCACTTCAAGAGACAATTACAGTATTTTTCGGTGCATAAGACTACATTCTTGTATAAAAATTTTAGACTAAAATTGAGGTTCTTCTTATACATGGATGTAAGCTGAGAAGAGATCCGCACACTTGTGAAACTGTAATTTTGGGTAGATAAAATGGGGGTGTCATATAGGGGGGAAATATGGCATTTTCTCTATAAGTGAAGGATATGTCCTTTCATCTTTATTGTCATTAAATCCTGAAGAACAGAAGAAGATGTTGAATGAAGAAATAAAGGTCTGCTATTTACTACTAGTATCTCTCTGCTGCTGTTTGCTCAGGTTATGTGAAAAACATCCACAAAAAATTGTCAAATGGAAGAGAAACACTTGTTAAATCTAGCAACAAAACCTATGCTGCATAAGGTTGATGAATTTATCAGTAATGGCATCTCCCCCCCCCCAAAAAAAATTATAAATTTCTCCACTGCAGGTAACAAGGTTTTCTTCATTATGGGAAAGCTGCTGGAGGCTGTGGTATGGAGATGGAAATCTTTTGTATCATAAAATTGTTGCCAGTTGGATGATTTTACCACTAGTGGTGAATTTTGGAAATTGAAGATCCCCTCACTCTATTCCAGTGTCTCGCAAGGATTCCCCATGATGAAAAGGATCCCAAGAGAACCTCAGGATATTCAGTGGGAAATTTAAAATATATATGATTAACAAAAAGCCCACTGTAGCTTGTGATGCTCTCTGCATTATGCAGCTTAAGTTATGCTGCTGTATTTCAGCCAATGATTGCTGTCAGAATGAACATAGTTTGCAAATGACTCTTTGCTTGTCCAGTAAGCACTAATCATTCTCAAATGACAGTGGAAGGGTAGTCACTGTATTCGGGCGGGCAATATAATGATAATGAATGGTCAGTCTTGCTTTCTCTATTGGTATAGGTCCTGTGCAGGGTGAGGGGTGAAATAACAGAAATGGAGCGCTCTGTTTTTATGTTTTTGCTCCCACCAAGAGAAATAAAAGGTGGGATTGTGACAGGAAGAATTCTTAGTGAGTAATTTTTCCTTACTTTCAACTTATGTAGCTGGCAGTATGTATTGCATTTCTTTCCAGTGAAGTGTTACATAATTGAAAAATGGTACAACGATCAATATACAATACACTGCTTGTTTCCCACAAGCCTTGTGAAAGTTTAACAATTGTTTTTAACATCTCAACTTAAGTTCCTTCTGCTTGTACTATATGGCAGTTTCACCAGTGGATTTTTTTTAAAGCCCCTCACTGATTTTTATAACATGCATCCTTAACAGGCGGTAATTAATTGGAGAAGAATGTTCCTGTGTTTGTAAGAGTTGACCTTGACATTGTTTGTGGAGGCCTCCCAAGCAATTATTCCAGACAACTAATATGGAATACAAGGGCAACAAAGGAAAGCGAAATGCCTGACAATAGTGGCTTAACAGTGTTCGTTGGCAGGCTACTTTTAATGAGGGAAGACATGCAAAAATTAAATCTTGACATACAATTAGGAAAAATATCAGGTAGTGAGTCCACTATCTACTAAAAAATAAGAAAAGATATTTTTCTGAAAATTTGCCTGATGCTCTGTCATCTGAGACTGTTCTTTATGAGTGCAGGTTGAAGGTCAAGGAGGTATCTCAACTCCATCAATCCTTTGGACAGTTACAAACGACCTTTCACTTTCCATAAGACATTCAATATTCTGAATCGGAGGGATGCATTTTTCTGTGTTTAGAAAATGGCAAAATTGAAACCTTTCGGAATGCATAAGGTATCTTTATGTCTAAATCTTCTCAGTGGCTCATGCCTTCCTGATGGGCATTAGAATATATCATTTACATTAAGCTAGTGATACCAGCTTTCTATGTTGAGACATGTTTTGCTCATTTTCTTTATTTACTTCTGCGAATATATACTTGTCCTATGTTGAGAGCTGGACATTGTCAGTGTGTGTCTGCATATGTTATGTGCATGTGCAAACACACCTATATCCACACGAACACACCCACAACCTTAGCCATTAAAGAAACCTGTTATGTTGAAGTCAGTTTCTTTTTGCTTTTCCTATTTCTAACCAAAAGGATAACTTAATCGGCAAAGTCAAGTTTCTCAGGTGTGAGATTTCCCTTGTTATGGAAAATTGAACAGCTGTATACAGTTTCCCCCCTCCCCCATGCTCAGAAGTCCAGTTTTGTAAGCACCACGATTGTGCACCTCAGACTCTCTACTTGCTGCCCCATATGGTAGTACAACATTACGTCATTTCAGTTTTCAGGAGAGGGAAGGGTTTGACATAACCTGTAGATATTCTCTTCTAATGTTTCTTGACGTTAAAAAAATGCCTTCCATGCAAAATAGTATTATGGAACTCCCCCTGTATGAAAGAACCCTTTTATATTCCATACATGTTTTTCTATGTGCATCTTTTATTTCACCTTGCACCCTGAAAGTGAAACAATCCAAAAGCAGATGTAAGATTAAGATTAAGCTCCATGCTTGGCTCTGATATAGACTTGTGCACCTTCTCAATAGACATGGGCACGACTTGGCGAAATTCTCGTTTCCGTTTCCGTTTCTCGTTTCCGTTACCAGAGGGGTGGCACCTACCAGAGGGGTGGTTTCTGGGGAGGGGAGAAAAAAAAGTTTTAAAAATAAAAAAAAACGATTCCCGGCCAAAAAAGCAGGTGAAAATATGCCTGCCTGAGTGAGGGCACCTACCAGAGGGGTGGTTTCTGGGGGGGGTCCCCGGCCTCCCCCCTCCTCTCCTGGGCTGCGCAAAGTGCGCATCCTCGTCGAGTCGCCAACTCAAGTGGCGCAGCAGAGAAAAAAAGTTTAAAAAAAAAAAAAACGATTTCCGGCCAAAAAAGCAGGTGAAAATATGCCTGCCTCAGTGAGGGCACCTACCAGAAGGGTGGTTTCTGGGGGGGTCCCCGGCCTTCCCCCCCTCTCCTCTCCTGGGCTGCACATCCTCGTCGTTAGGGTGCAGGCGGGGGATCCAAAATGGGGCGACCGCAATATTTATTTTGAAATTGCGTGGTCCAAAAACACACCAAAGCACCACAGAAACATGCGAAAATAGCTATTTTAAAACTGCCTGAATTTTTTCAGTAGCAGCAGTGGGTTTTTCTTGCAACAAAACGTCTCCAATTGATTTTATTTTATTTTATTTTTATTTTTATTTTTTCACACCTGCGCAATGATGGGCTGGCCATGGGAGTGGACCATGCAAATTTTTGGAGCCATTCCACCAATTGCATGGCCACTTGGCCAGGTTTTGACCAAGACCTCTGGGATGTGCCAGTCGGGCATAAAAAGCCCACTAACCCGAACCCGAACCCGAACCCAAATCCTAACCCTAACCCATACGCCAGTACACTGTCCTTCTTAGTGGGTCAGAGAGGCACCCAGAGGTGCACCCCAGTAACTCACCCTAACCTTACCCATAACCCTAAGCCTAGCCCTTGCACTAACCCCTAACCAGTAAGCCAGATGTGTACTCGCATTGCACACTACTGCAAGTACACTTCCCTTCTTAGTGAGTCACAGGGTGCCCGTAGGGGTCCTCTCTCACTTCGTTCCCCAGCCCAAGTGCACCGCAGGCAGTGAGTCACAGAGGCACCCGAAAGAGAGGTGCCTCTGCCTGCTGCAACTGCAACTTAATGGTATGCATATCCAATTGGCTATGCATGCCATTTTGTAGCGGGCCAGAGGAGGCACCCACCGCAGAGAGGTGCCTCCAGGAGCCCGCTTTCCCTTCATGGCGGGCCAGAGGAGGCACCCACCCCAGAGAGGTGCCTCCAGGAGCCCGCCCCCCAAACCAGTACTAATGACAGACGAAAAACCAACAAAAGAAACGACAAATTTTTGGAAAATTTCACGAAAAACGGAAACGAGCCGAAACGGGCCGGCTCCGACACACGACAACTCGAAACGTAATTTTCCTGGTCGTGCCCATCTCTAGTTGCAATACTTAAAACAGTGACTTTATACAGATGCTGTAAGGAGTGTTAGGGACAGATTTGGTGGTGCAAACCTTTTGGCACCCCACATCCAATCTCACCTGATTTTGGAAGCTAAGCAGGGTCAGCCCTGGTTAGTACAGTAGATCCTTGTATAACAAATGGTTTGCATAACATAAAATCTGTACAACATAAAAATTCTGGAGATAGGGGATATTTGCTTAACAGAATCATCTATGGGATAAATCTGTACAACATAAAATGGTCATGATTAGGCATTACTCTGTTTTCAATGCATTCCTATGGGAAATTTGTATAAAGGAAAATTTGCTTAACATAATTTCATTTGCAATGAATTAATTCATTTATACAAGGTACCACTGTACTTGGATGGGAGACCACCAGGGAATGCCAGGTGGTGTAGGAACTGGCAAACCACTCCAGTATTCCTGCCAAGAAAACTCCATGGATGTGGAGTCACGAAGGGTCGGTCACAACTGTAATGACACAACACAAACATTGTCAATTACAGAATTTATTGTACAAGTCTTGTAGGAGTTACACAATTATACAACTAACAACATGTCTACAATTAAGTATGAAAATGTGCTGGTAAGAATAATTTCAAATAATTTGACACCTTCTATCAGCATAATCATAAGCATGATTTCTAAGTAGGTTTTACTCAACTGTGTTTAGAGTTCCATTCTGTTGCAGTTCACCAGTATGTTTTTCATTTACATCAGACAATACAACAAATGAGCCTGCAGAGCACAGATTTAGTAGAACTCAATAACAGGCTGCAACAGGATGAGCCCTCTTTCTAATTAAATTTATTTTTAGATGCTCAGAAAGTGAAATGACATATACATATACGAATATAGCCATTTGAGACTGCTTCTGCTACATCCTGATTAATCTTTTCTATTGTCCCTTTGAGCTATATACTAGCCTCTTGAATTGCAGTGACCAGAAGTGTTTCCTAAAAGAACATGGGAACAGCTGTGAATTTCTAGGAGTTGTGTTCCAAAAAAGTAACATTTCCATGCATTGGTTCCTGTTGCTTGAAAGATTTCCTCATGAACATGCATGGGCATGACACTAACAATCACACAGGACAAGCCCATGAGGAAATCTTCTAATCAATGGGAACCGGTGCTTAGAAATGTTACTGTCTTTAAATACAGACAGCTCATCTAATGAATTTATCATTGGGGGAGATGATATATGTCAGTGGCTGAAACCCAGTAAAAAGTCACAAAGGAGGCTCATTTGAATCAGTAGAACTTACAGAGGAGTTGATTTCACCCAAATGGCCACTGATTCAATTGGCATTCTCATTACAACTTACTGTTGTATATCAGCCAATGGTTGCATTCATACTTTGAGTTGTGAAGGTTTGTGGTTCACTTCCTGAGATTTTCAGTTATGAAGGATTAGAGCAGTAGGTAATGTGAAGGAATCTTATTTAGAAACCCTGGAAAAGCTACTGCTGGGCACAGGAGACAAAAATGGACCAGGCAAACAAAGAGTCTGACCTAGCATGAAACAAGAGTTCTGTCCCAGCCCCCCACCCCACCTCCCGGAGCACACAACAATTTTATTATAATGGCAGTTTATGAAAATGTTTACATTTTGCTTTGTGCAGCAGGATTCCTATGGATACCACTGAGAGAGAATGAACTGGTAATTGTGCATGAGAAATCTTCCCATTGATTAAATCTAATTTTTGGTCAGTGTTAGGAAGAAGAGGAGTTGTGCATATGAACGGACGGGGTTTATATGTGACAACAGGTCTCTGTGCTATACATGTGGATGGCCATGTGTGGATGTGGATCACATTCAAGATGGGCTAATTGAGGTTTTTCAGATTATTTATTTATGTATACACATTGACTTTATTAATTACACAGAGCTATAATACGTCAGACAGTGCCAAAGTGAGATGTGCCAACTTAAGAGCAACTAATTAATGTTTCATTTTCTCAGTGTCAGTTTTACTATCTAGCTTATTAAGCAAGGCATTCAAATCAAAACTGGCATTTTAATGAAGTTACATGTGTTACTGTGGGACCTGTGCCAATAAGCAGAATCAACAGAAGCTGGGCCAAGATGGCTTACATACTGATCCCAGAACATTTGTGTTGGCTCTCCTCCTTTTCTTCCCACAGGGCAGTTGTTATTACAGCAAGCTTATCATGTAGCAACATGCTTCAAAGTATAGATCTTTTGTTCCTGTAGAAAGAGTACATGCATGCATACACACTTGCTGTAATGTTATAGTTGATTTATGAACACTATTTAAGAGAGTCAGCGGGGCTGCCATTGTTACAGCAAGAACTTGTGAAATGAATGGCTTGATTCCATTTTCATACTCATATATTTGCCTATCATCCTTGCTCAGATGAATTTAAGATGTCATACATGGAACTTTTCAATTTATACTTATAATAGTCCAATGGAATGGCTTGGGCTGAGAGAAAGTCATTTATCTAGCACTACATAGTGAACCACATTTATTTATATTTATTTATTTATTTATATTTATTTATCTAGTGCATTTATAATGTTCACTTAGGGTGTAATATTTTTGGCTCCTTTTAAAGTTTTAACTTTAAATAACTTGTAAGTTTTAAATTTAAACTTTAAACTTTTAACTTTAAAAGTTAAAGTTAGAGTATGTGGACAGAGAACTCCCAGATAAACATGGGCACGACTCGGCGAAATTGTTGTTTCCGTTTTTGGATATCGTTTCCGTTACGTAACGGAAACGGTAATGATAATTAAGCCGTCAGAACTCGAACTCGAACCGAAAAAAGAAAAATTTGGTCGGGTTTTTCATTTCCATTTGTGGCATCACGGCGATTGTGTGATGCAAAGCACAGAAAAAGTTTTTAAAAGTTTTTTTTTTAAAAACGACTCCCTGCCAAAAAAGCAGGCGAAAATATGCCTGCCTGAGGCTTTGCCACCCACCAGAAGGGTGGTTTCTGGGGGGTCCCCAGCCTTTCCCCCCCCTTATCCTGTCCTGGGCTGCTTGCACCAGGCTGGGGGGGGTAATCCTCGTCGTCTGTCTCGCTGCACGCCATGCGGTGGGGGGGATCCAAAATGGCGACCGCAATTTTTCTTTTGAAATCGTGGTCAAAAAACACACCAAATCACCACAGAAACATGTGAAATTTATTTATTTTAAATGCCTGAATTTTTATAGTAGCAGCAGTGGGTTTTTTATAGCAATAAAACGTCGTATTGATTTTATTTTATTTTATTTTATTTTATTTTTTATTTTTTTAGACCTGCCCATTTGGGCTGGGCATGGAATGGGACCATACAATTTTTTTGAACCATTCCACCAATGGCATCACCAGGTTTTTGACTGACACTTCTGGATGTCTCGGAGGGCATAAAAAGCCGAGGCACCTTCCAGAAATCGCAGTCAGGTGTATGCATGTGGTTGAGGGAGGAGGGCTGGCTGCTGGTGCTGGCGTGATCCGATCGAGATTGAGGAGGGAGGCTGGAGGCTTTAGGATTTAAGTTAGGCAGGCAGGGAAGGAATTGAATTTAGAAAATAATTTGTTTGATTTCCTGCAGCTTTGTCTACTGAAGGGAATAGCAGTTTATTTTTTATTTCTTCTCTGGCAGTTTGATGATTTTTTTCTGATATTGGATAAAGGGGGAGGTTCGACTGGGAGTGGGAGGTGTGGATTTATTTTAAAAATATATTATATACTACCATTTATTTTCTATTTTCCCAACTTCAATTTGCTTGCACACACACACATTTGGGGTGCAAGCCAAGAACAGAACCTCTATCCTAAGTGATATCCTAACTGCCCACTCGCCCGTCCGCCCGCGCCGCCACCCTCCTGCGGCCCGCACCACCGCCCGCCCACTCGCCCACCTGCGGCCACCACCCGCCCATGGCCCCCCGCCACTGCCGCCCGCCCGCACCTCCCCCCACTGCCCTCCCCCCACCCCACCCGCCGCCTAGGGCACAAAAACACCTAGCATCGGCCCTGATTGCAGGATGCCCCTATGCTCTGGGAAGTCAAATTGTGCAAAATCGCGATGGAAACGACAAACAAGAAATGACAAATGGAAATGACAAATTTTTGAAAAAATACGCCACCAACGGAAACGACCGAAACAGACCCGTTCCGACAAATGAAAACTCGAAACATCATTTTTTCTGGTCGTGCCCATGTCTACTCCCAGAAGTGCAAGCTGGATTTCGAAGGGGAAGAGGAGCTAGAGATCAAATTGTCAACATGCACTGGATAATGGAGAAAGCCAGAGAGTTCCAGAAAAACATCTACTTCTGCTTCATTGACTATGCCAAAGCCTTTGACTGTATGGACCACAACAAACTATGGCAAGTTCTTAAAGAAATGGGAGTGCCTGACCACCTTATCTGTCTCCTAAGAAATCTTTATGTGGGACAAGCAGCAACAGTTAGAACAAGTTATGGAACAACTGACTGGTTTAAAATTGGGGAAGGTGTACGACAGGGTTGTATACCATCACCTTGCCTATTTAACTTATATGCAGAGTACATCATGCGAAAGGCAGGTCTGGATGAATCACAAGCCGGAATTATGATTGCTGGAAGAAATGTCAACAACCTCAGATGCACAGGTGATACTGCTGTGGTAGCAAAAAGTGAGAGGAATTAAAGAACCTCTTAATGAGGGTGAAAGAGGAGAGTGAAAAAATGGGCTGAAGCTCAACATAAAAAAACCCTAAGATCATGGCCACTGGTCCCATCACCTCCTGGTGAATAGAAGGGAAAGAAATTGAGGCAATGACAGAGTTTATTTTCTTGGGCTCCTTGATTACTGCAGATGGCAACTGCAGCAACGAAATTAAAAGACGCCTGCTTCTTGGGAGGAAAGCAATGGCAAACCTAGGCAGAATAATAATAATAATAATAATAATAATAATAATAATAATAATAATAATAATAATAATAATAATAATAATAATAATAATAATAATAAGAAGAAGAAGAAGAAGAAGAAGAAGAAGAAGAAGAAGATCCTTTATTGTCATTGTACAACCAGTGTACAATGAAATTGGCTGAGCTCCCTTCCTCCCCGCAACACCATCCTACTAAAAAGCCATTCAATCTGATTTCACTCTGTGTGCTTGCTGCACAACTCGCCAGCCCCACAAGTCTATCACGAGTTATCACATCTCGTTTAACAGTCGAACAGCCCATGGATAAAAACTGTTTTTTAGCCTGTTGGTACGGCTTACTATACTTCTGTATCTCCTACCCGAGGGTAGGAGAGTAAAGAAGTGCTGACCGGGGTGTGAGTCATCCCTGATTATTTTCCTTGCTCTCCTAAGTCAGTGGTCCCTGGCGATGTCATCCAGTGGACTCAGGGGACAGCCCATGATGTTTTCTGCTGTGTTCACTACCCTCTGTAAAGTCTTTCTGTCCGCAGCTGTCAAACCAGCATACCAGACTGTAATGCAGTACGTAAGGACCAAACCAAAATTAATCGCCATTTTTTTCGGTTCATGCCCATCTCTATTATACACAGTGGACCCTTGTATAACAAATGGTTTGCATAACATAAAATCTGCACAACATAAAAACATTCCAGAGATAGGGGGAATTTGCTTAACAAAATCATCTATGGGGCAAATCCGTACAACATAAAAATGGTCGCAATTAGGGATTACTCTATTTTCAATGCATTCCTATGGGAAATTTGTATAAATGAAAATTTGCTTAACATAATTGCTTAACATAATAAATAGCTGCTACCCAGCAAATTTTGCTTCCATGTCAGCATTTGTTTAGTAATATTTAATTTATGGGAACTTAATGATACTGTACAGTACTTTGAGGGGAAAGGCCCTCTCGTTATGATTGGACTGAGTTGGGAATCCATGAAACATCACCTCTTGGCTCCCCAAGCTTCCTGGGTGATTGAAATTCTCTAATGCCATCATCTGTTCTACCTGAAACATTCTCTCATATAAAGTTGAGGCTCATGTAGTTTGGGTGTGGCAGCCTCATTCAATTCATTGCTCTCGTGCCTTTCTCTCCCCCCACCCCACTGGACCTGCTCTTCAGGTAAGAATACTTTTTCTCCCGATGTTTTCATCCTAATAGCACTCTGGCATCTATCAAGAGGCTAAAAGATTTGTCTGTGGGTTAGGTGCCCCCACCCTTCAGTCTCACGGTCCCTTTCAGCTTGGAAGAATCATACCGAAAAGGAAAAAGACAATGGAATTGAATGTAATAACAGCCAATCAGTCAGTAAACTCTATTCCCTCTACTTACAATCAGAGCCAGCTGTAGTGCAATTAAACTCAGCAGGTGTTCACAGGAATTTTTACACCCCTTTGTACACACACACACACACACACACACACACACACACACACACACACACACACACACACACACACGAGCGTGCCTTTCAGCAATCTATTTCAAGGGACAGCAAATGAGGAGATATCTTGAAGAGATTGTTTCTCCAATAATGCACTCTCTGATGTTTAGATTCTCATCACCCAGTTTAATTGTTCTCAGAATACTGTTAATTATATTTATGTAATCTCTGCCTTTTTAAAAAGAACTGTATTTTTTTCATCCTGTATTGAATAAATTTGTTCAGTTTAGGGATGTGTTTCAGATTCAGACTTTATTCAGAAAACAAAACAAAATGGGATTGTTTGACCATTTCCCTACTGATTAAAACCAGATTGAGTCATCAAAATAAAACAGTGGGCTCTATGAAACACCACATTTTGCTTCAGCACTATAGAGGTTCAAAAATATAGAGTAGAAAGTTTTGTTTCAGAGAATGAAGAGGTGACTTAGAACTGGGCAACAGTGCCCAACTAATGAATGATGTTTTCATGCAAGTGTGGGATCTCAGCAAGGAATAAATTGCATGGGGGAATTTGCCTTACAAAGAAGGAAGAAAGGAAGGAAAGTAAGAACTTTGGTGGAACAGTAATTGATTGCACTGAACTCCACCCACCCACTCACCCCCATTTCAGGCCATAAACCTTTATTTTCCCAATTTTCACATCTTTTCACTCTTTGGACAAATAGGAATATGTACAAATACTTTTAAATTTGTGGCTATTAAAATTAAAAAAATGGCTGAAAATTGAATTAGGTGAAGTATGAATGGATTCAAAGCAAATTCGTCATAATTGGCAAGACAATTAATTCAGAACAAATGGAAGTAGATGGTATTCACATACCTTAGCTCAGGTTATTCTCTCTTTACTCTAGAAATGTCACAAGACTCTGGTGGAAAATAATGGCTCTTTTGTACATTTGAGAAGTTGCATATTAACAGTTTCATACATTAAAAATACTGCTGATATTTTTCAGAGAATATGAAAGAATTGCACAGCACTTTACTTGTTCTATAAAAAGTGATTCAGATGTTATTTTTCTGTATCTCTAAGTAGTACCTCTAAACAATTTCTGTCCATTTTAGTCCATCTGTTTGGAAGACAATGGCTGGTATCATGTTGGTATGTTTCATATGCAACCAGCAAATAGTATAACTTTCAGTGCCTTTGCCTGACAATCAACATGTCCCTGCTAGGATTCTGCAGTTCCTAGAAGTTTTCACCATTAGCAGTGCTGGCCAAGGTTTCTGGGAGTTGCAGTGCAAGAACACCTTATCTACTATATCTATTCCAGATTAGGAACCACTGATGTAGACTGTTTCTTGATAAGGAACAGTCATAGTACTGAACTAAACATCAACCCAGTTGTACATAACAGGCAAACATTTGCAACTATAGTCCAGTAGTTCCAATTTAAAATGCAGAATAGCTTAGTGGCTTACATCTCTGGCTGCAGAGCCAGCGGTTAGGAGCTCAGTTCCCCACTGCGCCTCCTTGAGAGCCACTGGGCTCGATGATCCATTGGCACCCTTCCTACTCTGCAGTTCAAGGATTGTTATTAAGAACATAATAACATAAGAAGAGCCATGCTGGATGAGGCCAAAGGCCTATCTAGACCAGCTTCCTGTATCTCAGTGGCCCCACCAGATGTGTCTGGGAGCTCACAAGACTAGACATCTGTCTCCTGATACCACTTCCCTGCATCTGGCCCTTGAAGTCCCCTGGTTTTAAGCCTGGAGATTACATATCTCCATCATGGTTTGTAACCTGTAATGGACTGTGATGGACTCCAGGAATCTGTCCAATCCCCTTTTGAAGGTATCCAGGCCAGATGCCATCACCACATCCTGTGGCAGGGAGTTCCACAGACTAACAACACACTGGGTGAAAAAATATTTTCTTTTGTCTGTTCTTACTCTCCCAGCCCTCAGTTTCAGTGTATGTCCCCTAGTTCTGGTATTTTGTGAGAGCGAGAAGAGCATCACTCTATCCACTTTACTCATGCCCTGCATTATTTTGTACATCTCAATCATATCCCCCCTCAGGTGCCTTTTTTCCAGACTAAAGAGCCCCCAATGTTTTAGCCTTTCCTCATAAGGTAGGTCCCCCAGCCCAGTAATCATTTTAGTTGCTCTCTTTTGCACCTTGTGCACCATTAAGTATCACAGGGCAACTCTTTAAATGCCAGGTAGAAATGACAAATTGCCATACCAATTTCCTTCTGCATTCATAAATTGAGCAACAGGATTTCAAGCAATTTTGTCTTGTTTTATGTCCTGCTGCCCCCTGCCCAACATTTTCCCAATGAATATCTGTTTGGATGACACAACGCCCACAAACTTATCTGGATATCAATATGCCTTGCTCCTAAGCCTACAACTATCCTGGCTTTTGCAGCTATGCAGACCCAGATCCAAGCTATCAGAGATAGGTAGGTCATTTTCCTAACTTTGTTCTTAATGACAAAAAACATGGGTGGATTAGCTTGTGACAAGGTTTGGATAAAAAGAGATATCTAATATTGCTGAGGCATTGTCAACATTCTGTCTAGCTTAGAGGCTCGTGTTGGCCAAATATTTGTTTCAAAATGAATTACAAAAATGCTGCTACCCTCTAGAATGGATGGTTGGAGGGCTAACAGTTAAAGTTGAATTATTCCTTTACATAACACACACACAAAATGGGTATTGCTCTTATAATGCAGAAAGGGAAAGGGGGAAGAATGTTCATTTGCACTTAAGTAGAGATGAGTTATCTATGATAGACATGGGCATGGAAAAATTATTGGATATCTTAAAGCTTAAAGATAAATTGGGTCTGATTTTTCGTTGTCTTCATGGCATCGCGGCAATTGCGCGATGCCAAGCAGACAGAAAAAGTTTTCAAAATTAAAAAAATGATTCCCAGCCATAAAAGCAGGCAAAAATATGCCTGCCTCAGTGAGGGCACCTACCAGAGAGGGGTGGTTTCTGGGGGTCATGTCCTGGGCTGCTGGTACCAGGCTGGGGGCCATCCTCGTAATTTGCCATGTGGTGGTGGGGGATCCAAAATGGCGACCACAATATTTATTTTTAAATCGTGGAAAATACAAAGCACCAAGAAACATTTGAAAATTAGGTATTTTAAATGCCTGATTTTTTATAGTAGCAGCAGTCTTGCAAGAAAACGTCTCCATTGATTTTATTTTATTTTTTTTATTTTTATTTTTTACACTGCAATGATGGGCTGGCCAGTTACCATGCAAATTTTTCAACCCATTCCACCAATCGCATGGCCAGGTTTTGACTGAGACTTCTGGATGTGCCAGAGGGCATAAAAAGCCCACTAACCCTAACCCTAACAAAAGAAGTACACTGTCCTTCTTATGGGTCAGAGGCACCCAGAGGTGCAGCCCACTAACCCACCCTAACCTTAACCGTAACCCTAAGCCTAGCCCTTACCCTAAACCCAACCCTAACCCAGATCTGTACACAAGTGAGTGGGTCAGAGTAGAGGCACCCAGAGAGGTGCCTCCCAGCCAGAGCCCACTACCCCTACCCCTAACCTGTAAGCCAGTATGCCAGTATGCTTTCCTTCTTAGTGAGTCAGAGGCACCCAGAGAGGTGCCTCTGCCACTTACCCCCCAACCCTAACATAGGGCATTTTCACACGACCCCTAAGATCCGCTGGTCCCTTAAATTCGGACCAGAGATCTTAGGGGTTCATTTCTGTTCCTCCGTCCCCACCCCTCAGCACTTCCTGCTCCTGTCGGCGTGAGGGGGGGAGGGAAAAAGGACAAAAGAAGCCTTTACTAACCTGCCAGTGCCCGTCGAACTTGCCACGAGCCCCATTACTTCCTGGTTCCATCTCAAGGAGCTCTTAAAGGGGCGGGAGGCAAAAAAACAACAGACAAGCCAGGAGAGCACGGCACTCTTATCCGCATCAAATTTTTTTCACCTCCAAAGAGAAGGTACAAGAAAAGTGTGCTGGGTCGTGCTAAAGTGGGCGGGGTTGCACTTAATTGTCTCCAAACTCCGGAGCTGGTGGGAAAACATTTCTAAGCTCCGGAGCTGGGAGCCATTTGCAGCACAGCTTAGGGGTCGTGTATAAACGCCCATAATGTAATGTATGGTACGCGGCGGCTAGGCGAAACGCTTAGCTTCCCTTCTTAGTAGGTCAGACGTCAGAGGCACCCAGAGGGGTGCCTCCCAGAGCCCACTTACCCCAACCCCAACCCCAACACAAACGACAAACGACGAACGACAAACGGAAATGACAAACTTTTGAAAATTTCCACGACAAACGGAAACGACCCGAAACGGACACATCCCGACAAATGACAACTCGAAACGTCATTTTTCCTGGTCATGCCCATCTCTAATCTATGATACTATAAATTTTTGGTTATCTTAAAGTTGGTGGTATAACCTGTTCCTATAGATTTTCATTAATATTTGAAAATTCACTACATGTATCTTGACATGTGCTGCATATTAAATGTAATCAGGTTTAACGGTTGAAAATACAAGAAACTAAAATAACTATATTCTGAAAAACAAAAACCTGCAGAGTGAGTTATATGAACTGGGGGGGGTGGTGGAGGAAAAAAAGAACAAAAGAAATAAATGGGGGGAGGGAATCAGTGAGCAGAAGATTGATGAAATCATGCTGAGAAAGTGAACCAGCAACTAGAGCATGAACAGAGATTCGTATAAAACAGGTATTATATACTTCAGTGGGGTATCAAAGAGATTATTGTAATACTTTCTGCTCTGTTTACTTATCATAGCAAAAGACACACACACAGAAAGACACAGACACAGACACAGACACAGACACACACACAGACACAGACAGACAGACAGACACACACACACACACACACAGAGAGAGAGAGAGAGAGAGAGAGAGAGAGAGAGAGAGAGAGATCACCAAAATATCAGGTAAATATAATTTTTTTTAATGCTGAGTTTGTTATTCCCCAAACAAAAGATGGGCACCAAACAAAAAAAATGCTAGTTCATCATTTCATTACATAGCAAATTGTTTTGTTCTAAACAAAACAATACAATTAAATCAAACAATAGAAACTGTTTTGTGATGAAATAAATCAAACTGCCTTTTTCGGTTCTGAAAACGAAACAGGGGAGATTCCTCAAGCTCTTACCTGTAAGTCCTGCAACTTTGGAGATATTTGGGGTTCAGCAGGCCGAGTTATTCAATTGCAGAGAGGTTCCCCTCAGCAGTAATTAGAAAAGTGCTGTACACATGCCACACCAATAGGTCAATTTATTACTTCCTGTTGCTTAACCCTTATATTGCCTGCATGTGCCATACAGCACTTTTGCAACTGGCTGGGGGACCATCTTTGCAGTTAAATAACTCAGTCTCCTGAACCCCAAACCTCTCCAAATTTTTGTGGTTTACATGAAAGAGTCCAAAGAAGCTACCCTGCAATTTTAGTGCCTACTACCTAAGCAAGTAGTGATCTCCTCACACTGGGTGTTACAGTGGAATTAAGAGGTGCCCTCCTGCAATACACGTTGGGGTTCAGGAACAGTTTGTGTTCCAGTAGGATGCTATCAGGCCTTGCTACTTTGCAATAGCAATGAAGAACACAGAAATCAGACCACAAACCCATCTCATGCACTATTGTTGACTTGTAGTGGTAGTGGATGGTGGGCTTTGAGGCAGTTTCCAAACTCTGTCTGGAGATACTTAGGGATAAAACTGGGACATTGGCCAGAGTGTGTTGTACTACTCAGTCCCTGCAGTCCCTGACACTCCTTATATAATCTGCTCTGGCATGTGCTTTTCTATCTCCTTCTCACTTACCCACAATTACATGCTAAATCCCTGTTGGGTGCACTTGTATTTGATCCCTTGGAAGCAGCGGTTTCCAACTGCTTCAGAGACTACTTGTCCTCAGTCGCCATAGTCACAGCATCTATGCACAATTCAATACAGATGCCTCCCCTGTGCATTTCTTGTCAGCTCCTAGATAATAATGCATATTGGATGGATTTACTGAGCTTAACATCCCCTTGGAACATGCTCTCCCTATTGTGCTTGGCATTTTTCCACCCTCTTCACTGCCATGCTTTCACCTCAGTTGCAAAGCTTGTTATCACCCTGGAATACTCTACATGCAAGTAAAAACTTGTTATCTTGCTCCTTGCTCCCCCCTCCTTTTTTTGGAACATCACTTGTGTGTGTATACATCTGTATCTAATCATTCACTTGTCCTGTCATTGCTCTTCTGATACTATATCTAGAAAGAGATTTCACTGTCACCAGACGATGCACTGTCCATACTATGGTACGACTGAAGACTGCTGTAAGGCCTCTGAATTGTTTACAGCATAGTAATGCATAACATGCCCTTTTCTGAAGTAAAAAAAAATGTAACTTTCTAAGCTCTGCTCTGTATTTTTCATTACATGGCTTTCAACAAGTCATAGTCAGATAAAATTAAAGCAATCCTAAACAGAGATCTCCATAAGATATTTATTTAGAAGATTTATACCCTTACCTTTTGCCTACATACTTTGCTGAAACCATTGTTTAAAAAATTCACAACAGTAAAATACAAAAGAATGGAGAGCAACTCAAAACTAAATTTTGCAACAGAGCACAAAGTTAAAAGCACAGTGTCTCCAAAAGTATTTATTTATTATTTATTTTAAATGCTTTTGCCCCACCTTTCTCATTAAGAAGGACCCAAGGTGGCTTATATCATTGATATATATTATATCTTTTTCCTGCCTTCTTGACACCTCTTGCCGAGTGTTTTCCCTCTTTGCTTTGGTTTTTTTTTTTAATTTGCTGTAGTGCTGTTTTTAATTATGTTGTAAACCGCCCAGAGTTCCGTTGGAAAATGGGCGGTATAGAAATAAAACAAATAAAATAAATAATAAATAAATAAATAAAGACAATATTTAAAGATAAAACAGAAAATCAAGAAACACAAAATTGAGTAAATAAATAGCACATGAAAAGAATATACACAAAAGCTGCACCAATAACACTTTCGAAGCAGTCAGGCATAACCATTCATTAAAAAAACCCAGTCACTAAGGGGAACCTTGCCTGAAAATAAAGGTTTTCATTGTGCCTTACTGTCAGGTGGAGTGAGAAAGGAACCAAGCCAGGTGGGGTGGCCAGCTTGCATTTTGTCCTATGGAAATCTTGGCCAGCACAGCACTGACATGGATGCCACAAGCACATATCACTGCTGCAGGATGGAGCCACCACTGTGCTTTCTTTTAGACAATTTTCCTATAAGAATTATCATGTTTAGATCCCCTCCAGCAGTAAGAGGTAGAACAAGAATTACAGGAAGAAAGCAGGTACTGGGCCTTGAAAAACTACCTCCTTGTTTGTACATTCGGATGAGTGGGGTTGTAATAATAAAGGGATAACTGCATGAAAATGCTGACTTACATGGGCCTGCTTGTATGCTCCTGCTGTTTCTGTTACATTACCATAGCATCAATTGAGGTAATGCACTTTAAGGTGCCACGGGGCTAGAAGCAGTCAATCTGGCCTCACTGTTTGCCACTGAGGGTCATGTAGGACAAATACTTATTCCTACCCCTTAGAGTGTTATCTCACCAGGTACATGTTATTCCAGTGCTGTATGTGGAAGACGACGGTCACTCACCCAGAGCAAAGTTATCTCCTGGTTTACTTACTAAACAAAAGTGAGCAAAGTTGCCAAATTCAGAGGGAGGCAAACTTCCCTCTTAATGGTGAGCTATTTTTATTTATTTATTTATTTATTTATTTATTTATTTATTTATTTATTTATTTATTTAGAGAATTTTTATCCTACCTGTCTCCTTGGAAAAGACCCAAGGCAGCTTACAGTAATGAGGAATAATATACAGTAGACATGGGCACGACTTGGCGAAATTCTCGTTTCTGTTTTTCCTCGTTTCCGTTACGCAACGGAAACAGTAACGACATTTAAGCCGTCAGAACTCGAACTCGAACCAATAAAAGAAAAATTGGGTCTGATTTGTCGTTGTCGTTCATGGCATCGCGGCGATCGCGCGATGCCAAGCGGCACAGAAAAAAGTTTTTTAAAAAAACCCTGATTCCCGGCCAAAAAAGCAGGAAAAATATGCCTGCCTGAGTGAGGGCACCTACCAGAGGGGTGGTTTCTGGGGGGGGTCCCTGGCCTCCCCCCCTCTCCTGTCCTGGGCTGCTCTGGTGGGGGGCATCCTCATCGTCTCACCATGCCATGCGGTGCGGGGCGATCCAAAATGGCGACTGCAATATTTTTTTTGAAATTGTGGTCCAAAAACCCACCAAAGCACCACAGAAACATGTGAAAATTAGATATTTTAACTGCCTGAAGTTTTACAGTAGCAGCAGTGGGTTTTTCTTGCAATAAACATCTGTCTCCAATCCCATTGGTTTTATTTAATTTTAATTTTTATTTTTTTACACCTGCGCAATGATGGGCTGGCAATGGGATGGGACCATGCAAATTTTTGGAGCCATTCCACCAATCGCATGGCCACTTGGCCAGGTTTTGACTGAGACTTCTGGGATGTGCCAGTCAGGCATAAAAAGCCCACTATAACCCTAGCCCTAACCCTAGCCCTAACCCTAACCCTAACCCTAACCCTAATCCATACGCCAGTACACTGTCTTCTTAGTGGGTCAGAGGCACCCAGAGGTGCACCCCACTAACCCACCCTAACCTTAACCGTTACCCTAAGCCTAGCCCTTACCCTAACCCCAACCCTAAGCCAGACTCGTACGCAAGTACGCAAGTGTACGGAAGTACACTTCCCTTCTTAGTGGGTCAGAGTGGTGCATCGAAAGGTGCCTCCAACTCCAGACCCACTCCCTCCCTAAGTGTAACCTGTACACCAGTATGCCAGTATGTTTTCCTTCTTAGTCAGTCAGAGAAGCGCCGACGAGGTGCCTCTGACACACTAACCCCCAACCCTGGCTAATTGGCTAACATAATGTTCTTAGTGAGACAGTGAAGTGCCGACGAGGTTTCCTGTCACACTAACAACCCAACATAATTGGTACGCAGCAGCTATGCGTTACGCTTCCCTTCCCTTCTGGGTGAACTCAGAGGCACCCACAGAGGTGCCTCCCAAGGCCCACCCTCCCCCTAAACCACTGTACAAATGGCAGATGAAAAACAAAATGACAAATTTTTGAAAAATTTTGCGACAAACGGAAATGAGCCAAAACGGGCCGGCTCCGACACACGACAACTCAAAATGTAATTTTTCCTGGTCGTGCCCATCTCTAATATACAGTCCAATGCAATTAAGGCATGTTCAAGTATTGAGAAAAGGAATTGAGGGACATCTTAAAGCATTATCTTAAAGCATTAATATTCATTTATTTTAGAGTATTTTTATCCCGCCTTTCTCCTTGGAAAAGGACCCAAGGCAGCTTACAGCAATGAGGGACAATATACATTACATTAAAGCTATAAGGTTATAAGTAGTTATAAACACAAAGTCTATGTGAACCCATAAATTCATATAAAAGACACATAACGGTAGTCCGTCATTCAGGGAAAGCTTGCCTGAAGAGAACGGTTTTTGACCGTTCCTGGAAGGACAACAGAGATAAGGCAGTCCTGGCCTCTAGTGGGAGGGAGTTCCAGAGTCTGGGCACAGCAGTCGAGAAGGCCCTTTCATGCGTTCCCACAAGATGTACCTGTGAGGGTGGCAGGATGGAGAGAAGGGCTTCTCCTGATGACCTTAACACCTGAGTGTTATGGAATTTACTGCTCATTTAGTGAAGCACTGAGGCAGCAATCAGACAGGGACAGCTTTTAGGCTGATCTTTATTTCAGTGTGGCACCAAAGACACAAGATCCAGAAAAGAACGCTTATGCTCTTTAACACAGCTAAATCAGATGATCGAATAAGCCAATAGGGCCTTCATTTGTTTCTTACAATTGCTGCTTCAAGCTTGGCCAATATTTTATTCAAGAACAGAATCCCTTTTATTTCCATTCCTTTCCTTTGCTGCTTCTTAGAATTTGAACATATGCATCTCAAATGAAATTTTGAGGTAAGATCCCCAAGGTTCAGTCAAGGAGCATCCCTGTATGTGGAACAACACCCCTGACTCTTCTTATATGACCTGCCTACTCTGCATGATGACTACATACATGATGTATGATCCCACTGTCTGCCAGGATTCACATGTTTGAATGCTTTAATACAAGAACTGTAAGAAGGATTCATAGGAACAAGGGAAACTGCATTATTTTGAGTCAGACCATTATTGCTGTGTAAGAGTGCTGTGATTTTATTGTGCTGGCAGAGCAAATCAATATTCTACACGGCAATTCTAAAAATTGGGGCCACCCAAACCCATCCACACCCACACCCACTGCAGACCAGCACCAAATTTGGCTCAGTTGTAGCAGATAGTCTCCTTTTGCTCTTTGCCAAAAGTGGGAAGTTTGAGCAAAGGGTTTTTTTACATTGTGATTTCTTAAAAATAAAACTGTCTCTCCCCCCCAACCCCATGCAGAAACAAGGAGTGGAAGAGATAAAAGGCCAAAAGTTATAACAATTGTAATATTAAAACACTGTTGAACTGACAACCATTTTTTTAAAAAAACTAATAAATTTTCATGTCAGTACATTTAAAACCAGGTAGATGTGGAAAGCCACCTGAATAAAAGCATGCATTGTCAGAAGAAAGACAATAGGTGGACATTTGAGTATATCTATGCCACAATTTTATAGTACTGTAGCAATTTAATACAATTACCTGAGATTTGTAGTTCATGAGTTATCTAAATATCTTGGAACCAGCTTGCATACAGGAGTGCCTTTCATATATAAACTTTCCTGATTACTAATATCTACTGGGGATCATGTCCTGTGGCTCACAAATGAGAGCAGTTCATTATATATAGACTCTGAGAAAGGATCTTCCTCTTCTAGCACCCTAACTGTGGAATACCCTCATTTGGCATAAATGTTTATCTTCAGTGCCAAGTTAAGATATATTTATTTATTAGAGCCCTTGTGTGTGGGGGGAGGGGTTGGGCTCATGGCCCATGCAGATTTTAGTGGAACAGTTCTTGTGTATTAATTTTGTGGTTCTTATGGTTTGATCTTAATAGGGTGGACTACAAATGTAATACACAAACAAATATATAAAAATTCTATCTAGAAGGAATGGATTACCCTGAAGTACAGCAATAGAGCTTTACTTTTAAGTAGCACCCAACTGCAACTTCACAGAGTGAAGCCATAACAATTAAACTGGAATGAAACTGCTATGAGTGCAAGGTTGTGTAGCTCTAGTAGTTTCTTTCAAAAGCAAAAGCAAAAAAGCAAAGTGTTCTGCTTATGTACCACCCCATACCACTTCAAGTAGTCTCTGGGCAGTTTACAATTTAATTACAGTATGCAGGCCACACATTGCCTCCCCCCCAAGCAAGCTGGGTACTCATTTTACCGACCTCTGAAGGATGGAAGGCTGAGTCAACCATCAGCCTGCTACCTGGGATTGAATCCCAGGTTGTGAGCACAGTTTAGCCTGCAGTACAGGCATTTACCCACTGCAACATGGGGACCTTTTACTCACCAATTGTATAGGGTGTTTTTATATCACCTGTAAAAATTGACTCACTGTAACAATGCCCTTCAATCCTGGTTAGGATTAAAATGTGTTTCTCATTTTGGTTTCAGTTGTATGCCATTTCTTCTGGATGAAAAGAAGCAGGTAGTAGCTTTACTGTGTGGCACTGTTAAAGGTAAAGCTCCACCCCCTGCACATGTGTGCTAGTTGTGTCCGACTCTAGGGGCAGTGCTCATCTCCATATTCAAGCCAAAGAGCCAGTGTTGTGCAAGTCTGTGGCCATGTGGCTGGCATGGCTGCAAAGAAACACTGTTTTACCTTCCTGCTTTCTATGGTGGTACCTATTTATCCTTGACTTATTAACTTTGCAACCACCATAAAAACAATCCAGATAGTCTACCAAAGATGCTCCTCACCTGCAACACAGTTTATTTTAAGGCCCTTTCAAACCCGGCATGGAAAAGTGCATTACTAATGTAAAATAGCTTACCATTACTCCAGTCATGGGTGAGTTTCTTTGGTGCCAATGGCAGAGGGCTATTGACTATGACAGGAGACCCAACTCAAAGTTCAGCTAAGAGCATTCATCCCAAAGATCTTCGAATAACCAGAAGTGACTGTTTCAGCTGGTTTAATATCTCATCTCTTTAACTGGGAGTTGAGTCATGGCTACTGGACTTCTTTTTTGAGAGATAGAAACGTTTCGCTGTTCATCCAAACAGCTTCATCGGTCTGAATACAGCTAGTGCAAGAGACCTTCTTATAGTCAGCTTGACCTCTTGTCCCCTGGTCTGATTGGCTCATAAGATGAACAAAGCCTGAATAGGCTCGTTAGGGAGACATTAGTGTCCATGGCCTTAAGGTAAACAATGGCCTAAGGTGCTGAAACCCATCAAGAATGGGTCGTTAGCTGTGACCTGGTGGTGAAGGCTCCTTGATTTGCCTGGGTACTTTGGAAAGTACAGCCTGATAAGTAGCAGATAGACTATGCCGGAGCCCACCACCTCTGTTGAGGGAGGGATTTTCAATGCTAACACGAATGGCTTCCCTTACTCCTCTCTCAAACCACCTCTCTTCTTTGTCTAATATGTGTACATCCTCATCTTTGAAGAGTGGCCTTTTTCCTTCAAATGGAGATGTACTGCTGATTCTGATCCTGACCTGAACACCACATATTTCATGTACAGAGGGGACTTCTACAGACAGAAGCATGGCTGTGCCATGGGTTCCCCAATGTCATCAATTGTAGAAAACCTATACATGGAAGAAGTGGAGAAGAAGGCACTCAACACCTTCCCAGGGGCAACACCATCCCACTGGTTCAGGTATGTAGATGATACCTGGGTTAAAATCAAGACTCAAGAAGTACAGGCCTTTACAGACCACATCAATGCGGTGGACCCTAATATTAGGTTCACTAGGGAAGACACCCAAGACAAGAGGCTGGCTTTCCTGGATTGTGCAGTCATCATCAGACCTGACCGTGGCCTGGGAGTAGAAGTTTATAGGAAACCCACCCACACAGATCAATACTTACTGTTTGACTCCCACCATCCACTACAGCACAAACTAGGAGTCATCAGGACCCTGAGCCACAGAGCAGAGAGCATCCCCACCTCCACAGAAGCCAAGAAGAAGGAAGACAGGCACCTGAAGACAGCACTTAAGGCCTGTGGATATCCAAAGTGGGCCTTCAACAAAGCAGTGGGCCATCCCAGAAGAACAAGGGATCAGTCTGAGACCCAGACCTGACGGAAGAACCTGGTCATTCCTTACATGGCTGGAGTGTCGGAGAAGCTTAAAAGGATTTTTGGCAAACACCACATCCCTGTTTATTTCAAACCCACTAACACACTAAGGCAGAGACTTGTCCACCCAAAGGATCCGATACCAAACCATAAAAGGAGCAATATAGTATATGCGGTCTAATGCAGTGAGGAGTGTTCAGATCTCTACATTGGAGAAACTAAACAGCCATTAAACAGAAGGATGGCCCAACATAGGAGGGGCAACAGGTCAGGACCAGAATCAGCAGTACGCCTCCATTTGAAGGAAAAAGGGCACTCTTTCAAAGATGAGGGTGTACACATATTAGACAAAGAAGAGAGGTGGTTTGAAAGAGGAGTAAGGGAGGCCATTCATGTGCGCATTGAAAACTCCTCCCTCAACAGAGGTGGTGGGCTCCGGCATAGTCTATCTGCTACTTATCAGGCTGTGCTTTCCAAAGCCCCCAGGCAAATCAAAAAGTCTTCACCACCAAAGCCATAGCTAACGACCCATTCTTGATAGGTTTCAGCACCTTAGGTCATTGTTCACCTTAAGGCCATGGACACTAATGTCTCCCTAACGAGCCTATTTAGGCCACTGTTCATCTTATGAGCCTAATTCAGGCCAGGGTGACAAGAGGTCAAAGCTGCCTATAAGATGGAGGATTTGCACTAGCTGTATTCACACCGATGAAGCTGTTTGGATGAACAGCGAAACGTTTCTATCTCTCAAAAAAGAAGTCCAGTAGCCATGACTCAACTCCCAGTTAAACGAACCTGGATGACTGAGAATCTTCACAGACGTATCTCATTTCTTTATAAGGTATCACTGTACATTCTTTAAATATGCTTTAGAATTCCCAAAGCCAATTACTCAGGTGTTTATATGATAGATTTCACCATTAGAACAAGCACCAAACAAGCAGTTTCAGCTAATGGAATAACAAAATTTACATAGTAGTAAATTGTTTAATTGGCATTTCCCCCTCCCCGAAGCATGCTTATTAGCTCCACAGGAGGGTTTTCGTGCTTGGTGTATTCTCCCTTACTTTGCAATTCTGCTAATTAAGCTATATTAATGCGGCCATTTTCCTGTAGACTGAACAACACAATGAAAGTGTCAGAAAGCAGGATCGTGGAGTTGTGATCTGGGAGTATCTTGAAGGAACAGTGAAAGAAGATGATGAAAAACAGCAGTGAGAAAGTTAAAATGAATACATGTCCAAAGATTAATTCAGAAGACCAAGGAATATGGCATTTTAAAGAAGCTATTGGTCTCCAGACGCAAGCTGGTATTCTGTAAGAGTTAATTAGTCGTGAAACTGCATGCATGACCCCAGCAACTATGTAATAAAAGAGGCCTCCCTTATAACAGCTTTACTGCTAGTAATGAGCATTAATTACATCCAGATAGATTAAAACCTTGAGAAAAAAGATGTACAAGTACAGTATATATTAAATGGGTAACGTAATGCCATCCAAGCATCTCTATTGTCTGAAGAGCAGCGGATGGCCCCCACCGTAGTGGTGGTGTTCATCTATGGAGCTCTTTCCCATGGGATATGGTGATGGCATCTGGCCTTTAAAAGGGGATTGGGCTAATTTCTGGAGGAAAAGTCCATTGCAAGTTGAGCCATTATGGCAATATGTGTTATCTCCAGGCTTAAAAGGAGGGTATCTCAAAATGCCAGATGCAGGGTAGTGGCATCAGGAGGCAGGTACCTTGTTGTCTTATGTGCTCCCAGAGGCATCTGGTGGGGGGCACTGTGAGATATAAGAAGCTGGATTAGATGGGTCCTTGGCCTGATCCAGCAAGGCTTTTCTTATGTTCTTGTGGAACTCTCTCCTTCATCCTATTCATTTTGCTCTCTCATATATGGCCTTTAGATTCTTTTTTGGAGAACCCTTGGGCTAGTCTCTTTAATAAATAGTAAATAATAGTAAATATATAATATTTTTTATTTTTTATTTTTATTTTGTTTGATCATGTTGTTATTATTTATAAATAAATAAACAAACAAGACATGTTTCAGTCCCTTCTCTACCTTCTTTGGGGTTACTTGCAGTCAGGAGATCCCCAATATCCCTCACTATCCCAAGTCAATTTCTTGAACTGATTTTCATTTTGGCCTTGCTTACTCAAGGCACACTGTCACCAAGACTAGTCAGGTTCCTCCTCAAAGCCATTATGGGGAAAGGAAAATCCTACTGATGGTTCTGCTCCTCACTCCCCTTCCTGGCACTCATTTTTTTAAAAAGAAATCTAATAATTAACAATTTAAAAAATGTCTTTTCTTGGCTCCCAAAAGGAAAAGTGTTTGAAGGGCCTTACTGTGGAGGCAGCTGTCTCACCCTATCTAACATTAGGGCCAGCCCGACATCTGTGGTTGAAGGGAAACTGGAAGAGGAAAGAGATAGTTTAGGGAGCTTGTCTCATGAGCTTCTGGAAGAAACCACCAGTGTTATTCAAGAATTGCATTCTCTTTTGTTTTTGCTTTTTAAAAATTTTGATCACCCCCCCTTCTCCTCCGGTGTTTAAAACCATAAACCACCTTTGGTGCCTTGGCTGGAAGGTGGTACAGGAATGTATTAAATAAATAAATACATTCTTTGTCCAAAATTATTTTATTGCTTTTACATGCTGTTTTAATATCCTACGGTTATACTTGTAAGCTCCTTGGAATTTTTCATTCAAAGATGGCCTAAAAACTGATGATGATAACAATAATATAAATTCAATATTTTAAAATGGACTGCTATGAAGTTTCATCTGTTAGTGTGTCAGATGAAATCCTGTGCTATCTAACAAAGAAAAAGAAGAGAGGAAAGAATGTTTCATAGAGATGGGCATGAAATGCAAATATAGCATTTCGTTTCATTTTGCTTCATTTAAGTCTTAATTTCATTTCATTAATAACAGATTTGTAAAAAGAATTTTCATCAGGAAATGAAATGTTTCTTAATGCTATAAATAATGGGGAGCTTTCATTTTTATTATTTAATAGGGAGCCCACTGCCCTAAGTCAAAGACCCTCAAACCTTCCAATCAATTTGCTTTCAAGCAAAGAACCCTCTGTAAACAAGGTATAAACCTAATAGCTACAGTACCTGCTGCATGGAGAGAGTGGAGAGATAAACTCAACAGCTAATTGGTGCGAAAAGGGAAGGAAATAAAATATTTTTAAAACCCTCCACAGTCCTACTTAAAAAGGAAAGGAAAATAATCAGTTTAAACCAACTTGCAGACACAGTCAGCAAAGGGAACTGCTCAGCTCCTCTCTTGCTTCAGGCAGATCAAGATAGGAGATAAGCTATCTCAACATTTGAGGCATGGGAAGAAAGGAAAACAAATCAAACAGTTTAAAAATTAACCTCCTTTTCTCAAGATGGCTGGATCAACAGGCTAGCACAGGGCAGTATCGGGGAGGGGCAGAAGCATACATCTGCCCCGGGTGCAGCAATCTGGGGGTGCATGGAAAGGGAGCAGGAGGAGGAATTCACAGGTTCAAAATGCACTAATCCTTTACAATATTAGACTATCTGAAAGTGCAGCCATTCAGATGGTAAGAAATATAAAGGAATAGCTGCTTTGGTTCACATTAAGACCATCAGATAAAGCCCTTCCTTTCTTGTAATAGTTTGTCCTGCTCACTTCAGGTACGTGCCAGAAAGTCCCTTTGCCTGGTCCCTACTCAGATGACCTTTTGCCATCAGTTTACTTTTTTCATACAGGCATTTTAATCAATACAAACAGAAGCCTATTGGCTTTTTATGCTCAAACAATTGGGCACACATCCAGGAATGCAAGTAGAGCCTTGTTAGCAACTGGCAATCTGCTTCCAGAATGTACGTAACTTCCTTCATGCAAGCATCAAGTACCAGTAGAATACTACATATGTTTGTGTGTGTGCATGCATGAGCATACACATTATTGCCTCTTGAAGCTTCATTTCGCCTAACGCTTTTAAACTACAACTGATTGTTTATTATATAAAGTACCAGTTGATGAGACTGTGATGTTGCAAGGCATTAACAGGAGAAAGAATAGAAGGTTTGATGGCTGTTGTGGGTTTCTCAGGCTACTTGGCTGTGTTCTAGAAGTTTTTCTTCCTGACATTTCACAAGTCTGTGGCTGGCATCTTCAGAAGGCAATCTTCAGAGGCCAGAATACTGTTAAACAGCCCAGAAAACCCACAACAGCCATCAGATCCTTGCTGTGAAAGCCCTCGAGAATACAATAAAGAGTTGCATTACTTACAATTGAATAAATCAAACAGCAAATGGATAAGCATGACTGCTTTCAGCAACAGATTAAAAGAGAGGGGAAGAGACAAAGCACAGAGAGGCTAGGCTCTCTTTAAATCAGAGGCAGGGAAGGAACAATGGTAAGTTCTGGGTAAATTGATAATCACCCCTGCTCAGAAAGGACTCTCCCAGTCAAATTTACTAAAGACAGGATGCATGGTTGCAAAAACTCCAACAATAGCTATGGCAGCTAGGTTATTTTGACACTATAGTCCACAAACTAATTTTCTTTGTTGCCTAGATGCTACTTGGAGGTTCATTTCATGCTCCATTTCATTTTCACTAGCTACTCACACCCATTCTGGCACAGAGGCCCTGTTGTCCTAAAACCAAGTTTAAAGAGAGGAGTAAATAGTCTCAGTCTTTCCTGCAGAAATGGACCACTGAAACAGTGGTGAGAGCTTGAGCAGTTTGGCTTTAACTTGTACGAAATCCCTCTTCCCACTGGTGTCCTTCAGATGAATAAAAAAGAAGAAGCTGTTTTTGCTGCAGATAAATTATTATGTCTAGTCTGGTGCCGAATTATCCTTCTGCAATTGGTATATGACAGCGAAACCCAGAACTTAGGAAATTTACTGTTTTCTAAACTTTTCCAAACTCTGACAATATAGAAAGTAAGTTTGCTCTCAAAGGGGAGAAAGCAATTCCACGGGCATGGACACTAATTTCAGTTTGAAAAATAACACAGGGGCAAGGGGGATGCTCAACACCTACTGTCTGCCAGTCCAGAATCCAAATTTGACCTGGGCCTCTCTGCAGCTGCAGTTAATATTTCAGATACCCATGAAAAATCCTGTCTCTAGACTTGCCGTGTCATGTCTGGTTTGGCTTGAGAAGAATGGGTGGATTTTGTGATTGCTATCAAGCAAAACAGGGGAGGAGGGAATGCCGGGGGGGGGAGACGTGTGTAAGCAGAAGGACCTATGGTAAAACAAGCCCCCTTTCTGTTTGTTTTGGGAAAGGCAAACAAGTACACAAATTGCAGTGAGTTTATTGTGTTTAAGAGAATTGAAGTTGTCACCACTGGAAAGAAATATATAATGACCTCATCCCCTCTTTGATTCTCTTTAAAATTTGCAGTCTCTGGGTTTAATTAATGTTGCTATTAACCATGAAAAAAATTATTATGGGTATTTTGTGTTCATTGTACAGTAAAAAGCCTGGCTCATAGTGATAGCTTTTATTTTTGTGGAGAATCAAGAGTGGTGCACTTAAATAAAAGAAGCCTAAAGACAAATCCTGAAAAGGTAAGAAACTCCACCAGGAGCTCAGCTGCGCACGTGAGAAGGCAAATGCGGAGCTCAGACAATTGGTATTATCAAGTGTGGCTTGGTAGCGTAGTAGTTAGAGAACAAAGTTTGTAGCCTGGGGTGGGCAACTGTCGGCCCTCCAGATGTTTCACACTACAACTCCCACAGTGTTTTGTCACTGGCAATATAGGCTCAGAATTCTGGGAGTTGTGGTCCCAAACATCTGGAGGGCTGACAGTTGCCCATCCCTGTCTTAGATGATAGCAAGGAGACAGTCCATTCATGATTCACATAAATTCCCAGGATTGAGAAAGGATTTAAAGGGGCTGGATGGGAAACTTTAGTTTTGCTCTATTCCAGCACTCACTCTCAAAACCTCAACTCAACTCAACTTCACTGAACTGCCTCAATTGACTAGGCTCCACCCTTTTTATATCATACCATTCCCCACCCTATTGCTGGGATTGGCTGATGATTTGTATATTCATTTCTCCTGTTTCCAGGGTGTTGTCACAGTCCCCTAACTCCCCTTAAAGGAAAAAAAAAATACAGTGATCTGAGAAAAGACATAAATGCACGTTTTAAGGACCCCAACCCACCTGGTAGGTATTATCAGGCAGAATAGATAATTATCGCTGGGGTTTTATGGATATTCAGGACGTTTTTTAACATTTAAAAACAGTTCATTTCATTGCGTGTCGCCATTAACGAAAATGAAATGTAACGAACCTAATTTTCATTGGTTCTGTTCGGTTCATTCCAATTTCATCACAATTTTCATTATTCGGTTCATTACGTAATGAAACAAATAATGAATAATGGAACAATTTTTTTCCCATTTCGTGCCCATCTCTACTCTTTGGATCACACCAGTCCCTCTGTCTCTCTGTGTGAAGGTGTCCAGTGGCTATTGCAGAATACACTGTTTCCTTCTAGAGATGGGCACGACTAGGGAAAATGACGTTTTCGAGTTGTTGTGTGTCGGAGGCAGTCCGTTTCGGCTCGTTTCCATTTTTTGTGAAATTTTGCAAAAATTAGTCGGTTTGTTTTTTGTTTTTTCGTTGTCATTAGTACTGGTTTGGGGGGGTAGCGGGCTCCTGGAGGGAGCTGCAGGAGTCAGCCAGAGCCACAAGTGATGGACTGGCAGACTCTTTGCACCTGCTGTGTCTCACGTACTTGCATGTAGTGCAATGCAAGTAGATCTGGCTTAGGTTTAAGATGGGTTAGCGCAAGGGCTAGGGTTAGGCTAGTTACGGGTGAGGTTAGGGTGAGTATTGGGGTGCACCTCTGGGTGCCTCTCTGACCCACTTAGAAGGACAGTGTACTGGCGTATGGGTTAGGCTTAGGCTTAGGGTTCGGGTTTGGGCTACGATTAGTGGGCTGTTTATGCCCGATTGGCACATCCCAGAAGTCTCTGTGGTCAACCTGGCCAAGTGGCCATGCGATTGGTGGAAAATTTGCATGGTCCACTCCCATGGGCGAGCCCATCATTGCAAATGTGCAGGTGTAATAAAATAAAATAAAATAAAATAAAATAAAATAAAATAAAATAAAATAAAATAAAATAAAATAAAATCAATGGAGACTTTTTTGCAAGAAAAACCCACTGCTGCTACTGTAAAAATTCAAGCATTTAAAATAGCTAATTTTTGCATGTTTCTGTGGTGCTTTGGTGGGTTTTTGGACCACGATTTCAAAAAAAATATTGCGGTCGCCATTTTGGATCCCCCGCACTGCATGGCAAATGGATGCGCCCTCCCAGCCTGGTACAGTCAGCAAAACCTGGTCATGCGATTGGAGGAATGGCTCCAAAACTTTGCATGGTCCACTCCCATGGGCGAGCCCATCATTGCGAATGCACAGGTGTAAAAAAATAAAATAAAATAAAATAAAATAAAATAAAATAAAATCAACGGAGACTTTTTTTGCAAGAAAAACCCACTGCTGCTACTGTAAAAATTCAAGCATTTAAAATAGCTAATTTTCGCATGTTTCTGTGGTGCTTTGGTGGGGGTTTTGGGCAACGATTTAAAAAAAATATTGCGGTCGCCTTTTTGGATCCCCCGCACTGCATGGCAAATGGATGCGCCCTCCCAGCCTGGTACCAGAAGCGCAGCAGTAGCAATAGCCAAGGAGAGGGGGGTGGGGAACCCCCCCCCAAATAAATCACCCTTCTGGCCTGGTAGGTGCCCTCAGACAGTTTTCGCCTTTAGGGCCGGGAATCGGGTTTTTTTTTTAACTTTTAAAAACTTTTTTTCTGTGCTGCTTGGCATTGCGCGATCGCCGCAATGCAAGTAACGAGCACGACAAATTAGACCAAATTGTTCGTTCGTCGGTTCGAGCTCGAATTCTGGCGGAGTAATTCCCGTTACCATTTCCGTAGAGTAACGGATACGAGTAACGGAAACGGAAACGGGAATACCGCTAAGTCGTGCCCATCTCTAATTCCTTCTGTTCTTTCTGCATGTGTTTGTGTTTCAGTGTAAGAAAGCATGTGGGAATGTACAACTGTGGAATCAATATGGTATGTGAGACTGTTCTTGCAGTGTTTTGGACAGTAGTTATTCTCCAATTTGTATAAGTGGGAGAGATAATCTTTTGGAGGCCATCTGGATGAAAGGGCAAAGAGTGACATCTTGATACACCCACAGAGCATGACAGAACATTCCCACTCTCAAGATGGGTCTTTCCTATGTAAATATGCAGGGAACAATGGCTTCAAATGAAGATTTTTAACCAGGAATACTTTGCCTACGGAAGTTAAATGCCAACCAGCTGTATGTATGCTAACATGTTTTAATTGTATTTTAACCCATGGTTTTATATTTATGTGTAACTGGTCTAAGGACTGTAAATAAATATTCTATTCTATTCTATTCTAACCAGGAAATGAGTATTCTGCATATACATAACTGGGAGGAAACATTGTGACAAGAATATAGCTGTGTGTGCTTTCTTTACTGATTGCCTAGAAACTTTTGCCCCAAGTCCAGTCTTGGAAGCAGGTAGAGTCGTTCACAAGATAATAATCTCATTGGCAATCTATGCCAGCAAAAGAAAGCTGCCTTGAAAGTTGTCACAAGGTGCCAGAAGACCAAGAGATACAAACAGGACTATAACAAAGATGCAGACTCACTGCACTTCTAAATTTGTACTCTGAATATACAGTATTTAGAGGAGCACTTGCTGAGTCAAATCCTGCTATCCTTGTCAATGGTAAAATGATCAACAACATCTGATTGGCCAAAAATACAGGCTTACTGGCTGTCAAGTTTAAGTCTGCACATGATACTGGTAATGAGTGAAGTCTAAAAATGCATCTTAAGAAAATCAAGTTTATGGTAATAAAAAAAACAAACGCCCAATAAATTTAGTTAAAGGCTAAATGTAAAAACATGGAATGGAAGGACAAATATAAATACCCCAGAATTTGATTGAATGAAAAGTGGGATGACAGCAATGCAATAAAAGAACAGAGAAAGCCTGGAGCAGATTCTTTAAGAAGAAGATGCAACTAAAAATCTGAGATGAAAGAATCAAAACCAAGACATTATAAAATACGTACTATGCAGGAAGCTAAGATACTTGTTATGTGGAGGGAAAGATAGTACACATCATCATTCGAGGCAAAATAAATGAGAAAGAAATTAATAAAAAGACAAACCTATTGGCAAAAGGACCTAACAGACTGGTTTGGGTTGCAACACAACGTCATTGTTTAAACCCCTGAAATTGGTATAGTTGTAGGACAGACATCAGGTAATCTCTGATAGGAGAGACATGAGAAAAAGAAGAATGAGCAGACAAGAGGTGTTACATGAGAGGAGATGGAGCAACATCTTTCACATACCTTGTGCTCTCACATCAAGTGATTGTGGACACTGGGTCCTATTTATTTCTCTTTTTGTTCTCCCTCCATTCTAAATGACGAGGCTTTGGTTTTGGGTGTTTTTTTAATTCCTTTCTTATCTTAGAACAGGATATTTTCAGTAGAAATGAATAAAAATGTCTGATAGTAAGTTTCATCTTAGATAGTTATTGTACTCCTCTCTCTCTCTCTCTCTCTCTCTCTCTCTCTCTCTCTCTCACACACACACACACACACACACACACACACACACACACACACACACACACACACACACACACACACAGAGAGAGAGAGAGAGAGAGAGAGAGAGAGAGAGAGAGAGAGAGAGAGAGAGAGAGAGAGAGAGAGAGAACATTATGTGACTTTAATCAAAATAATTTGCACAGATACATCCAAACAAAAAAGGTCATTGAGAATGATTTATACATTTTATTCACTCTGGCCATACATTTGATTAAGTACTGACTTATGTACTGACTCAATTGCCCTATTGTTATATACAAGAGAGCTTCACATCAAGTATCATAAGATCTTTTGTATTTAGTAAGCTTTAACATGAAAGACACATAATAAATACAGATTTTCTGATAGAAGAGTTAGTTTGCTGCATGCTGTATTGTCTGCTGTGTGTCTTCATTCATAGAAATGGCATAAGAACATTCAGTCCTGCTCCCTGCCAGTTTTGGGGAACAGAAGAGGGGCAGAAATAGGGAGAGAACCTTCTGAGGTTGTCCAGGGAGCCTCTGGAGATTTGGTTGGGTCCAAGAGCCAGAAGATGCCTCCCACTGCCTGACTGACAAAATAAAAAAGTGCGCTTCAAAGCATTTTGCTACAACACTGGATCTGTTTTTGAGTGGGTGTACAAATTGGGACACTTGCTCTCCTGGAATTCCCCTGTGTTGCTGTTCACACAGATAGCCTGAACATGTGCAAAGAAAAACACAAGTAAATACAAATGAATTCCTTTGGGAGCCCTCTCATGCTGAGAAGCAATAATACAAACAAACATACAAACAAACAGCACCCAAATAAACAATTCAGTGTAGGAGAGGGGCATGCACAGGGAAAAGAATTATGCTTTAAGTAAAAGAAAGAAAGAAAGAAAGAAAGAAAGAAAGAAAGAAAGAAAGAAAGAAAGAAAGAAAGAAAGAAAGAAAAGGGGAAAAGTTCCATGGTCTTGCAGAGTCTACCTGAAGAATACTAAGGACACAAGTACCTTAATCGGAGTGCGCTGCAACCAAAAAGAGAATCACACTTCATGATATGTAGTGGGTTGTAAAGGGGACGTTTGAAATAGCCAACCATAACAAAACTCTGGTATTAACTGTGTTGGTGGCCCTTACAGAATGCCCTTAGAGAGAACTTAACATCTTTGGAAAGGACTTGATTTCCACATTGATCTTTTTATTTACAATGTTTTGAAATCTTCCCCATAGCGCATGTCTTTGGCTTGTTAACAAACCTTGTCAGAGGGCAGAAAATCCATTAATCTTTACACACCAAGTAAGAATACCCCCCACCCTTCTGTAGTTTGTTTTGCCTTTCACTGTGAAAGAGCATTGCCATTAGTAACATTTATCACCAGATCATATTTTTGGGTATTGCAGAACCTGAAAAAAAATAAACAAATAGATAATTATTGTTGTCTCAATACCTATAGTTATAGTATATAGAATCCCAACAATGCAGTGTGTGTGTGTGTGTGTGTGTGTGTGTGTTTCAAATTTATTTTCATGGAGATCACTGGGGTGTGGAGACACAGTCCCATGAGTCTCTGTAGATATTACATTCTCCAAAACCCCTCCTGTTTATGAATGTGGGATAGTTCTTCAGCATCCATGATTCAAAACACCAGAAAATGGCCCAATATTTCTGCACAATATTGTCAGCAGGAAATGGGATGCCAAGCTTAACATAGTAAAGGGCAGCCTGAATGTTGATAGCCCCAATGGCAGCAGTCAAGATGATCTACATGATACTCTCTTGCAGTTTCTACAATTTACATCCGGTCAAACAGCAGAACAAGCAGCAAGGTCCTGTGATGGAAGAGAGCTGGCTTGCACACATTTGAGGTAAGTGAAGTCATAAACAGCCTCACCACACCACAGCTCATGGGACTTTTAAGTCCAGCATTAAAGTCATCTAATTTGATCATTGCCTGTAGTGCTCTGTAACCCATTGAAGAAAAGGAATGGTGGAAGATAGCTGTGCAGGATTTCTCTGAAAAAGGTGAATTTGGAGGTCATTAAAAATGAATTACAAATTGATATATCACTGTCTTAATCCCTTCACACAGATCTATCTTTCCAATATTATTACATCTTTGTTTTCTTAAATAACATGATCTATTGTAGTTTCAGTTATGTCTGTTTTGCATCCAGTCCAGAATAATGAGACAAGTCAAAATTCTTGGGTTTAAAATTGGGCCATAATTTATTGATAACCATGTTTAAAGATAACTGGTAACTTAACTAACAAGAGGACCTGTGACATAGCACAAGTGGGTATCAGCCATTAGATGTTATCACTTAGCTGCCGATAATTGAATTTGGTGAGATTCCTAAGTAAAGATGTGAGGATGCTTCCCACCTGTTCAGCATCCCTCCAAACTCCAGGAATCTACTTAGCCCAGAGGAGCCCCCTTTTTCCCTCACCTGGCATTATATGATCTTAACTTCCTGCTGTTTATTTTAATTAAATGTGAGGGCTGCCTAGAACCATACAGCCACAATATCAAGGGGCGTATCTGAATTCTGATACTTCTTGTGCTACCAGCCACACTAAAGAGACTACAAGGTATGTTCCATGCTGAACAACTCAACCCGAAGGCCGTCTTGTAGATCTCTCAAAAATATGTCTAGGCCTAGGTCAGATAGGTGAACACCATCTGGCCTAAATATATTCTTTATAACACCCTATTTAAAGCTAGGGTGCCTAATAACGGATACTTGCCCAGCATTAATAAACCTAGCTATTTCTCTATTTCTCTATTAACTCCCTTCCTTGCTTTGTGCATCTTATGAGGGTCATGGGCTGATCTCCTCTCTAAATGTGGAACCAACACAGACCAAACTATCCTAGTATTGGGGAACCTAGTGTTATAGCATCTCAAGTAATCAATGGCTTTGATAATGAGCTCCTTGCCCAACATCTGGGTCAAGTAATTGCCACCGAGGTGGATTGCCAATATGGCTGGTGGATGGTCAGGACTAAGAGTCCCAGGAAATTACAGCTGCAAAGCTGTCCCAGATAATTCCTGTCGTCCTCTTGACTCATTCTTGGCCTATGCTCCCAGACCAACATCTTGGCCTCATCCAGTGTGTGCCACATACCTGACTGCCCAGAAGATATAGCTGTGGCCACAAATTACCACTCTGGCATGCACTCCAGGCAGGAAACATGCAATGAGAAAGCAAAAGACACCAGCCTGGGCCTAGCGGTCCATCAATGGCTGCACATAAGCACAATAATTCTGCAATTTCCATCACCCGATTTGCTGGATGTCAGCAGAATCAATTCCCATAGTGGCTGCCATTGATGCCAGCTCCAGTATGGAATGAGTGTGTTCCAAAATGCCAGCCACATATCCTAGCACAGCTTAATGCAAGTGACATGACCCGCCAAAAACTGAAATGGAGTTAATGGGGTGCCATTCCTGAGTTGAAATATGTAGCCATGGGAGTGACCTGACAATGCCAAATATTTTTGCATCACTAAAACAGGGCATATTTGAGTGAGGTAACACTTGCCAAGTTTTATTCTGTGTCCCCTACCAGATTGATCTGTCTTTGATTTACATATGGTAAGAACAATTGTATCCTGTTCCACGACCACATCGGTCCTCTGGAGACAGGATTGGGATTGGTCAGACTTAGAGCAGGGCACTAACTCACTGACTCTCAAGGCAGCAAAAAGGCAATCAGCAACACTGTTTGAAACAACACAACTTCATATTCATCAGTGCATTCCTGACTCCAGACTGTGGTCAACTTGCATAGCATTTGGGGTGAAATTGGGGCTCTAGTGTCTTTTGGCCATCCCTTTTACTTAGACCATCCATCTAACATCTGCAACCTAAACACATTACTAGGGTGTTCAAAAACCTGTGCTTTTACATAAAAAGAAAGAGTAGACTTCTTTCCTTGTATGGTTCTGGGAGCCAATCCTTAAAAATGCAGATAAACTGCAAATGCCATGAGTTGATCAGGATATGCTAGCCACAAGTGATCAAAACCCTCCACAGCACAAAATCTGGCAAACTCAGCACACGCAGCTGAATAACAACGGTGTGTCCTAGGTGCTAAGGCTAAAGTAATTGCTCTGTTGTCCTTAATTCTCCAAGCCTCCATACCTCTTCCAGCAGTATCTCTGGGTCACACAAAGCCTGAGGAACCAACAATCTGAACCATGTAATCTGTTGACAGGACAGAGCATCAGCTATCTCATTTTTTTATCCCTGGTATGTGCCGCACATGGAATACAATATTAAACAATATCATAACATTAATGCCCTAACTAACTGCATAACTCTGTTAGACTTAGAAGACAAAGTATTAATTATATGCACTACAGCTAGGTTATCACGCCAAAATCTAACTGCAGATTTAGCCCAGCAATCAGCCCACAGCCAAATTACACACACAATCACAAAAAGTTCCAAGAATGTCAAATCCCTAGTTAAGCCTCTCTGCACCCAATCCAATGGCCAAGATCCAGAACACCAGCGGCCCTGAAAGAATAGCCTGAAACCCTGGCCCCCTGAAGCATCCATCTGAACCTGGAGATCTGTACCAAGAAGCAGTTCAGTATGCCAAAAAGATATGCCATTGAATTCCTCCAGGAATCTCAATCAAACCCTAAGATCATCGTTCATCTCAGCAGACATAACACCACCTATGGTGGGGTCTCTTAAGACCAACCATACTTTCACATACCCAGCGCAAAAACGCCCTGCCTGGATCTACAATTTTACAAGCAAAGTTCAAATGGCCAACTATCTGTTGAAGCTCCCTCAACATTATTCTTTTCCTCTGTAGGAAATCAGTCAGCTGCTTCCTCAAATCTGCAAGTTTAAACTTGGTAAGTCTGCTGATCTGATTAATAGTGTCCACTGTCCAGTTCTATATATAAAAATGTCAAGACTGTATCAGGACCTTCCGTCTTATCAACAGCCAATGGCAAACCTAGCTCATCTGCAATCTTGTGAAAAGCCACCATAAAGATTGTGTACTGTTGAGTGGCAGCTTTGTCAGAAAATAAGTAGTTGTCCAAGTAGTGCACAATGTGATTATTACCTGTCCAAGTTTTCACAACCCACTCAACGAAAGAGGTAAATCATCCAAAAGCTGCACATGAACTAGAGCAACCAAAAGGCATAGTCCTATCCATGTAGTAGCACAGCCATGGCACAGTGGTTAAATGTCTGCACTGCAGAGAAAACTGTGCTCACGACCTGGAGTTCAATCCCAGGTAGAAGGCTCAAGGTTCACTCAGCCTTCCATCCTTCTGAGGTCAGTAAATTGAGTATCCAGCTTGCTGGGGGAGCAATGTGTAGCCTGTGTAACTAAACTGTAAACCGCCCAGAGACTACTTGAAGTGGTGTGGGGCAGTACATAAGCAGAACACTTTGCTTTGTTTTGCTTTGCTTTAGTATTTGCCCTCGAACACAAAGCTGAACAACTTGAAGTCATCTGGGTGCACTGGCAGTAATCGGAAAGCTGACTTAATGTCACACTCAACTGCAACTCATTTCCATTTTAACAGCAGCATCAAAGGAGGTGTAGTGCACACTACACAACTGTTGGGGAATCATATAATTAACTCATTCACCCTCTGGATAGGATAGATCCAAAGGAGACATCCCAAAATGTCATGAAGACAGTTGATGAAAAGGCCCCCAAGCCCAACCTTCCTTAACTTCTGTTGCTATTTTATCCCTAACTACCTGTTCAAATCCCTGCACGGATTTTAAGCTCTTTCCCATCCATGATCTTTGTTCGGCCATTGTTGGAATAAAAAAAAAATACCTAAATCCATCAAGGATGAACTTCACATCCTTTTGATCAGGACAGCTGCACAGCCACACTTGAAGGATGTCAAGTCAAATTGGACTAGTTCCTTTTGGATAGAAGACCTGGACCTGGAGAGGTCCTATTTCCACCAGCATCCTTATTACTTGCACTGTTAACTCTGGGTCTGGTGCATGAGGATGCTGCACCTGCTCCTCCACAGGTAGAGCAAACGTGCCTAAACTTACATTGTCTTTGCCAGCATGCACGCTTAGAGTTGAACTTCCAACAGGCCAAGTGGGGTTGAACCACCTGGCCTGCTCCAAAGCGGGCAATATTCAGTTGACCCACCCTCTGAACTAAGTGGCTACTATCAAAGTGATCACCCAACATAGGGTGAGATGGGCTCATCACCTGCAGCCATAATGGTCTGTGAGAAATATCCCATTTCAAACTGGGGCTGCATGCAGCTCTCCTTCAAAATCCTTCATCATAAGAGAGCCAGGCTGATCCTGGGAAATCCAAGCAGGCCTGATTAATGATGTCAATGTACTGCCAAAGGGGGAATCCCCTTTCTGGGTGAACTTGCACTATGGTGCCTGCATACATTAAAAATGCTGACACCCAGTTGTTCTAACATCTGTTAGTCTTGCATTTTCTATTATCTTCTTTCTCCTTGTCCAGGTTATCAAATATTTGGCTATCCACTTCTCTGTTCAATAATTTAAAAACATCCATGTATTTACAACTTAATTACCCCCCCCCACTATGGTCTCAGAAAGGTGGTCACCCAATTGTAGGGATTCATCCCCTTCTGGTAACTCTAAGATTGACATAGATGGTCCACTGATATTTGTCCCGCTTGCCTGAGTAACAGAGCTCGCACTCCCACCAGGATCTTTGCATGTACTCCCACCAGGATCTAGCATGTACTGCACTAGGTTTGGCTAGTTTTAAAGGCTCATCTCTATAACTGCCACCCTGTAAAAAAGACACTCTGTGCACTTGCAGTGGATAAAAGCCAGCTGGCAGTTGTTGGGTGCCCATGTCTCACAGCCTAGCCACTGCTGTGGATGTAACTGTGTGGTGCAATCAATTCACCTGGTGTGGGCCTCACTGCCAGAGGTGCAAGTGTCTGCCTACTGTTAGAGATGTCTGCCAACAGGTTGAGTGCTTGACCAGAATGCGGACCTTCCACAGGAGAAATAGCTGGTATATGCGTGGGTGTCAAAAGTTGCTGGCTCTTGTTTGTAGGCATCAGAGGTGTAGGCAGGAGGATGGGCTGCTCAGAAAGGTGTACAACTGATGAAGGCACTGTTGGAGCTCCAGCTATTTGACCTTCTAAAAATTCAATATGCAACATCATCAGATCACCCATCCTTTTTAATTCAGCTCTCTTTTAAGCCTTTGTGCCCCGCTGAGCCCACTCCCTCATCAAGCCCCTGTTTTCTATCATGTTCTTTCTGAAGGTGGCTAGGGTTTCCAGTATAATCTGGAAAGTCTTCCTCTGATGAAGAGGACAATTCAGGAGGTAGTTGTGGGGTGGGACTCTCCTCTTAGGAGGCTGCTTGCCCTTACTCTTATCTGCCCCCTTTTTAGGTGCCATAATTATGACACAACCACCACCACTTGTACAATATTAACTACAAGAATCCACAAGTTAAAGCACCTAACAATTGAATGAGGTCAGTGGCAAACTTAGGAAAGCCTATGCAATAAGTAATTGAGGGTAATGATGGCTATGAAGGTGGAGAAAGGAGGGGTTGTAGTTGCCTGGGGGAAAACAAACGTGATAGCAATCACAGCCAGGAGGCTTGCAATTTCAAATTTAACAATGACTAACAGATGCTTACTGAAGCTATACAATACCCACAGTGAGTTTAACCTAAAAGGTAGAATAATTTATCTTTCTTCAAGGGTTAATTTGCTTCTATCTCCCTCACTCCAAATGAACTATACAATTCTTTCATCCAAAATGCCATTCAATCCCTGCTAACAAGGTTAATTAAGGTGTTGTCACTCCCCCTCCCCTATCAAATGAATTGATCCTCAATAACTTAATTAATTATCTAATTTCCTATCACCCCCTTCTAATAAAGGTCTACAATTAAGCCCCCTCTATTCTATTCTATTCTATTCTTCTATTCTATTCTGTTCTGTTCTGTTCTGTTCTGTTCTAACCAGGCCGCCTCTTGGGAGGATAGCCTGGTGTCCCACCCACCCCCTTTTCTACCCCCAGTTCCCATTAATTACTATCAAATCAACTAATACTTAAAGCAATAAATTAAATCAATGAAAATAGCTAAATTACTTAATGGTTTTAAAAAGGAAGCAAGTGATTTCCATGCAAACCATCTGACCCGGCAGAAACACAGGTCCAATCGCAAGTTGCAGCAACAGGGTCAAAACTGAAACCTGATGCTGCTCCACAGTGCGCTCCTGTTTGGCTAAGATTCTGCATGGCAAGAGACCAGGAAGTTGCAGGGGCAGCCTTATATGAGCTCCTCAGCCCCTGCCCCCTGTAGGTAATGTGAATGTTTCATGCCAATTCCATCTGGGAGGCAAAGGTGCCCCACCCAGGAACAAGTCCTCATGGTGCAACCATTACAACCATTTGTGAGTAGAGATGGGCACGAAACAAACAATTTTCATTTCCGTTTTCATTTTTTCATTTCGTTACGCAATGAAATAACAAACAAATTTTATCTCCAAAATGAAACGAAATGAACAGAAACACCGGAAATTTTGTTGTGCGTTTCGTTTCCGTTACTGCAATACAGTGAACTGCTTTAAATGTTAAAAAAATCACAAAATTGAAATAAATGGTAATGAAACGGTAATGAAACAAATGAAAACGAAAATGATTTTTTTACAAAAATTCACAAAAAACGGAAATGAACCAAAACGGACCCTCCAAATGACAAACGACAAACGAAACATCATTTTTTTATTCGTGCCCATCTCTATTTGTGAGACATCTTGTGTTCATACACCTCATTGATATGCAGCATAAAATGAAATATTAAATAAAATAAGCAAACCATAAAGGACAGTGACCTAAATCTAATTGTCTGTCCCAAGTAGAGTAAACCCACTGAAATATACATATGTGTTGATTTATCAAGTTCCCATTGGTTCAGTGATAAAGACAGTGAGATTGACAAGTGAGATTACCCAAATTAGGAACCAATGTTCTAGAGCAGCCTTTCTTAACCTTTATCTTCTTTTTTTGTTGTTGTTGTTGTTTTAATCAAGACCATGAACACAATATTAAAGAAATATTGGCTGAATGAGGATGGCATAGGTTGTGTGTGAAGAATTGTTTCCCATCTCTGTGTGTGTTGTGTCATTATAGTCGTGACCGACTCTTTGTGACTCCATGTCCATGGAGTTTTCTTGGCAGGAATACTGGAGTGGCTTGCCAGTTCCTATCTCTAGTTCCTTTCAAATGTGACAGGCCTCTCCTGAGGGAGCATGTAGCCCCTATTGAGAATGGCTGCTCTGGAAGATCTAAGAGACAGTGGGTAATTCTCTGATGTTTGCAGTTGTTTTCTACTCTAATAGATGTATATATGTGTGTGCATGTATGCATGCACACACACGTGTAAGATGGTTTATATATGTAGTACCATACTAAAAGAGGATCACTGGAATGTTTATGTTTTTGTGTATGTGTCTCTCTGTGTATGTGTGTGTACACACACACATACATACACACACGTACCCAGACTGGGTAAGCGAAGCAGTCGAAAATATTAAAGTTTCTTCTCTAGTGCCATCCCGTGTAATCAAAATGAGAGCGGTCATATTCTAGAGATGACCATACTGTTTGGGGAATGGAGGGAATAACTGGAAAATCTGATCAAAGGTCCAGTGCATCACATCTGTTTCCATCATATGCTATCCTTTTTTGCCAGGCAGTCTCTTAAAACACAGGCAGTTTTTGAGAGTCCTTTCCGAGTCTGGTAGGCAAAGCATTTTGTTTAGGAAATTAAAGTTGCAGACCTATGCAGTTTGAAAATATCTGTCCTTTTTTGAAAACTGTACATCAGAATAGATATTATTCTCTTGTTCAAATTCAGAGATGTCACTTTCGTGGACATTCTTATATAAACAGCTAGATGCAGAAAGTACCATCTACTACATTTTATATAAATACAAATGCTTTATATTTTTTAAAAATGATTGCTGCGGGAAATAATACAAGGCACATGAAGTTTCCACAGTGAAAGACGAGGAAACAGAACCTACAGCAACAAAACCTTGAAACTGCTAATATACCTCATAACCAAAAGGAAACCTGTTCTTGAGAGAAAATCGAGGGAAACCCTTTGCAGCTGCCACATCTGAATGTAATAGCTTTCCGTCAGAAACACAAAATGGTACTTGCTCAGCTAGAACAGCAGATAACACAGCTTGAAAGGGACCTTGCAGATGCTGGGAAACTTTGTAGTCAGAAAGATCAGGTATGCTCTTGTGAGGAGAAAAATGAGCCAAACAGCTATCTTCTTTAAAAATCACATTGCAAAAGGCAGTGTGAGAAGCTGGGATGTGCACCACTTCATTCAGAGAGAGAGAGAGAGAGAGAGAGAGAGAGAGAGAGAGAGAGAGAGAGAGACTGGGGGATGGGGGCAGGTGAGGCGGAGGGAGGGAAGAAGGGAGGGAGAGATTTTCTAAAGGAAAGGAAGCGAGGAAAACCTTTACCGTTTTATCACAAAATTTGTAAGTACACATTTCTTCGGTGTTTGTCTCAAAACTCAAGATATGTTTGCATTTGTGATAACAATTTCATCCCCTCCTTCTCCCAGAAGGTACGTTGATATGAACTAAAATGAATGCTGCTGTGGTATAAATGTCTGCAGAGATTTTAGAAAGTGCATTTCCCATTTTAGCTGTGACTTGTGCTCAACCTGAAGGCATTTTCTCCTCCATAAAAACATACAGAGGCCTGGAATCTTTTTTTAACTATAGTCATGCAAAAGCGATATGTTTAACATGCATGGGAAAGGAAGGGATGCATTACTTTGCAGAGATATTAGCATTATGGTGGAAAACGTTCCATGTTGAGGTTTCTGGAATCTTTTTTTAAATCATTATGCCAAGCAAGTGAATTTTTTATTTTGTTGGTTTTTGAAGTTTTGCTGTACATTTCGACTTTTGTGAAAGTAGCAATTCTTCAAAAGCAGAATCCAAAAGCCCCAGTGACAAAACCTATATTTTCTTAGTTTTTCTGCACACATGCTCCACCTATTTTATAGGAATATGCTGGATAAAGTAATATGATTTTAAGTTTTACCATTCCTTATATGATTTTTAAAAAGAAATTAAACAGTTAAAAAGAACCAAATCCTCTAAAAATAACATTTCATCTATTTGTTTCAAACCTTTAAAAATCACTGATGATGAAAAGTGAAATGAAATCATGACAGGATATTATGT